>JAUMHM010086319.1:0-11034 GCA_032362435.1 Melikaiella ostensackeni
AGAGCATAGACACATAACCAACAAGTAATCAAAACAATGTTTGAACATGATTTACTTTACTTCCAACTGAATAAATGGAAAATTTTGGAGTAAATCATAAATCATATCATTAATAGTAGTTACCGTCTACAGCAAAATAATTATCAAGATGTTATCAATGTAAATATCATAACTTTTTCTTGCTGACAATTTTAGAAACATTATGAAATTTTAATTGATAATCTCCTTAACAAAAGGTAATGTCTTTTTAAAACTGTTTGTTAGTTAAACAAAATGTTTTTTGTCTTGTAAGCCCGCCAAAATTTTTTTACTTTTTTGAAGTTTTTTTTATTTCTTCATTTCTTTAATTGTTTTGTACAAATTATTGGATAAAATTGGCATCTGCTGCATTTTCGGTGTTTGAGTACATTATTGTAGCGATTGAGTCGTTAAATTTCGAAAAATTAACAACTTGTCACAAATGCCATTGTTGTAAACAATTGTTATAAACAAATCAACTCAGTCCGCATTTTTGAATACAGAACATTTTTCTTTAAGTTGAATCACTTCTCTTCATCTCGAGATTGATATTATCTTTTTTGGAAAAATCCTGAAGGAAATGCTCGTATTATTTTCTGCCAGAATTTACATGCAGCAAAAATTATTGTTGTTATAAACAAATAACAGATGCACTAACATCGCATGTTTGAACAAGAAATTTTTTTTCGCGGGGTCATTCCTTTTCATCTCAAGAATAACATCCTGATGCAAGAGATTAACATTCAACGAAAATATTTATTTTTATAAGCAATTGTTATAGACAAATTACTTTATATCAAATTTTTGCAAAGACAATGTTTCTTTCCTGCGGGATCATTTCTTTCCAGCTCAAGAATAATCTCCTGACACAAGAAATTAATATTAAATAACAAGTTTTATTGATATAAACAATTGTCATGAACAAAATAGTCGGGTGTAATTTTTTTCAGCATGAGCCGATGGCGAGTGCGTAAGCGTAAGTTGGAGACGATTACTGAGAAAATACATGACTCATAAAAATTCCCCTTCTCCTCGGTGCATACAATATTTTTCATTAGAAACGCATGATTTCAGACACACTTGGCACACAGGCACAGTTTCTCCGTCAATTTTGGAAATTTAAAGTATAAGTGAATATTTCAGACCCTCTAATTGGATTAATTTCCAAGAAATTCAATTTTGAAAATGATGATTTTAGTTTGTATATTATGGACTATGATTTGCACCATCTCGCACATTGAACCATCTCACCCGTTGAATTAAGGAAGATGTTTTAATGAAAAGACGTGGAAAATAACCTCAAAAATAACCCTAGCAGAAACCATGTCATGTCTATATGACATATCTTTACGAGAATAAGTAATATGTGTAACTTTTTGCATTCTTACTTTCTCATCTCAATGAGAAGGTACTGGTTTTATGTAAATATTGATTTTGGCGGATTTCATTAAATCTCCATGTTTCGAGAACCCCTGAGTCCGAAAAAACAGGTTCTACGATGGTGTCTGTCTGTCTGTCTGTCGTCGTCGTCGTTGTCGCTTTTAGGGACGAAAAAAAAAGGCCGAGTTCATTAACCAGCGTTTTTTGACCATCGATTCTGGTTTCAACCAAGGAAAAAAAACACTAAAAAATCAAAGATTCCATTCTGCGGTCAAGCAATGCAAGATACGAAAAAAATAAACAGACAAAAATTGTTTGCCAAGGAAAGATCTATAAATTTTGTAGTGACTATTATTTTCTAGGAGCCGCACTTTTGGCTTTAATCGTGAAAAATGTTATTAAAAATAAAAAGTTCCATTTTTCGGCTAAAATACATATACGAAGAAAAATTCTTCATCTTAATAAAATCTACAAATTTGATTCAGAAGAGTTTTTCATGAGACACATAGTTTTTATTTTAATAATGAAAAATAACATTAAAAAAAATTCCACTTTCCAGCAAAATTATACGAGATACGAAAAAAAATTTTAGAATCAAAATTATTCATATCAAAAAGGAATACCAATTTGCTTTAGAAACATCTTCTGATGAGAAGCATAGTTTTTTTTAGTCATAAAAAATATTAATAAAAATAAAAAAATCCATTTTCTGGTCAAATTATGCAAGATACAAAAACATGTTACCAAGCAAAATTTCTCAAGAAGATACACCAATTTGCTGCAGATCATTCTTTAATAAAACGCATAGTTTCTATTCTAATCGTGAAAAATAACATTAAAAATAAAAAATTTAATTTTTTGGAAAAATGGCCCAAGATGCACGCAGAAAAAAATCTGTTGATGTTACAGAGGTCCTGCGTTAAAATAGTGACACATAGCTTTTCTGTAGAGCTTACAGAATTTTCTGTAATCTTTATAGAATTTCTAGCTAGCTTACAGATTTACGGATATTTTCTGTAAATCTTACAGAAATTTTCAGTAAATCAAACAGAAAATTCTGCAAATCTCACAGGATTTTCTTCAAACATTGCAGAGAAATACATGCTGCCACCTTCTCAAAGATTAGTAGAAACTTTTTTCTCCGTGTACAATAAAATGTTTATTCCCAAAATTATTTACCGATAAAAGGTCTAAAAACTTGTTATTGACCCCTTTTTCATAAGACGGGTAGTTTTCGTTTTGATCGTGAAAAAATGCTATTAAGAATAAAAAATTTTAATCTATGGAAAACCGACACAAGGTACAATAAAATGGGATAAAGTTCCTAATAGCCCTTACCCCCGATTTTTTTGAAGCCTCGTACACTCATATGTTTTTACGCGCCAATTACGAAAATCATAGTGAAAATTGGCGCGAATTTGATTTTCATGGTAAAAACCATAAAAACTCTATAAAAATCATGGCTTCTCAAATTTTCCTCGGCAACCATTAAAAATTTTTTAAAATAATTTTGACAAAAGTTGTAGACCTAGTCTACAACTTACAATGCATACATTTTATGTTTGATCCAATTTTTTCGTGCGAGTGAAAGTTTTCGAGATATTTGATGATAAGGGTGAAAATTTCATACCCAGCCCCTCCCGAAAACGTAAGTATCCCTTTGACCGACCACTGCAGTTATATATTTTTTACTTAATTTTATTTGCGTCTCCCCACGAGACTTTAGAAAGGGGGGTAGAGGTTTGATCAACATTATTTCCATGGCTGGATAAAGGGGTGTCTTTCCGCCTCCCACGAAAAGTTAGAAAGGGGAAAGGGTTTGACCAATTTTTCTGTGGCCAGACAAAGGGATGCCTTTCCGCAATAGCAATTTTCTCAGAAACTATTACTCCTAAAGAAAAAGTATCAGGAATAAAAAATGTATATTTTGAATGGATCTAAAACTTTTGTCTAAAAATTTTTCCAAAATTTTCTGTATTTACCGTGATAAATTCAAAAAACCAGGAATTTCTTGGGTTTTCCATGGTTTTCGCCATGAAAATCAAATTTTTGCCAATTTTCACTATGATTTTTGTAATCATCGCGTCAAAATACATAAATATACGGAGTTTAAAAAAATTCGGAGGTAAGGACTATTCGGAACTACACCCATAAAATGTTTGACGGCAAAATATTCGACCTAAAACCGAAGTCCCGTTATAGTTAATTATACTTTACTTTCATGAAATGTCAAGTTTAAAAAAATCAAGGATCCGGTCAAAACTTTCGTTCCATTTCATCACTGCCAGTTAAACAAAACAATTTTGATCCAATAATTATTCTAATTTCGGGCGCCTGAAAAAAATTAATAATTATAAATACACAACTTTGTTAAGTGAAAACCATAATTGATTGAGCAAATTAAGGAACAAAAATTAATATCATATAAATTTAATGCAATAGAGTTCAACATAATATAGGAAAATTTGCTTTTTGGACATACTTTAATCGGGTGCCAAGCGCGAGACACGTGATGAGAATGTATTCGTTAACGTCGAAAGAGCTTTAACAAAAGAAATTTCATGTCTATGCACAAATGTGGGAGAAGTCAAAAGGACGAGCGTGAAGCGCGAGGTAAATGTATTATCGAGCGCGAAGCACGAGATCCAGAAGCACCTAGCGCGCTATGAGAATGTGCCCGCGCAGCGGGCAGAATTTTTGCTAATAATTCCACCTGACAAATTAAAAAAGCTTCACAGAAAAAAGTACCCTGTAAAATATACCAGGAAAACTGATGAAATATTACTCGGTGACCCAGTTACGAAGCCTTCGGTGCAACCACAAAGTAATTTTTACACTTTAGGAAAATCAGTAGTTCTTGCTGCATCAAAGTGCAAGATTTACTGTTTTAAATTGTAAATCCGTAGCCAGATCGAATGGATGAGCGATACTATTTAGCAGTGTCACCCAGTAAAGCAAGGTTACAGTTTTCCTCTGCTATTCCAGCGTACATAAGTCTTATACGTACATAAAACACGATCACATATACATCGTTTGAGACATACTCGTATACATCGTTTGAGACATATACATTTGAAACGGTAGTAGCTTACGAAGCTAAACTATATTGCGCACACGTGAATTACTGATCACTAATAAACACAACAGTATATCGCTATAACCGATGAATCGCACGCACAACGCGGGGAGTCAGGATTCGAACGGTCCTTATATACTAACTAGGCAAAATTCCACCACTTTTGGATGAGGTATTTTGCTAATAACTCGAGAAAGATGAATGGTAAATGAATGAAAAAAAGTCTAAAATGCATAGTTTACGAAGGATAATCTCAGGTCAATTTCATTCAAAAATATCTATAGGATTGACTACTTTCTATTTCATTCTACTCCTCCTTACATATGTTAGAAAATACTCCACCATTTATTATAATTGCATACATTTTTTAAACTTAATAAGGAGCCTGCGCGATATGGAAAGAATAAATAAATATTTTTTCAGAACTTCTTTTCTTTCATCTTTGTAATTCCGTATGATGAATATACTCGTATTTAAACTGTCGTAACAAATTCAGTAATGTACATTAAAAAATTCAACTGTAAAAATTAAAAAACAAAAAGTGCTCGAATAAGAACACATTTTATGACAGAATCACAGTACGTAGCGGAAAGGTGCCTAAGAAACCCCCCTTTTAACCCTCCGTCGGGCGCACCTCTGAATGAAACAAAATCAAGCGCAGCCGTCCTGAGAGTCCACCAACATAATTTAGCCTCCCCTCCCCCCTAATCAATTTAAATTGAAAAATCGGTAGGGTAGCCTTCGCTAGGATCTAAGGAAAGCAAATTTACAAAATTGAACGGAAAAGAAACCGACGTTGATACTTCGAAATCAGCTGCTGAATAACAAGTCTAGCACAGCGCATTTACGTGGCTTAGGCAGATCGGTTCACGACAATTTTGACATTTTTAATTTGTCATCCTTCTGAATTCGGTTTCAGCCATTTACATCTCACACTCGCGTCTTTTGGGAGGTTGGGAGGGAGACTGTTCACGTTCTTCTGGAGGTAAAAACCTTTTCAAGTGGATTTGCAGCTGAGCCGACATTCCGCTTGTATTCAGAGTTCGCCGTGCTAGTTGTTCAATCACAAGTTGATGAGACAAAGTTTTGAGGAAAATTCTTCTTTTTAGTGGTTCCAAGCCTCAAGTCAGGAAACTGTTCAGAGGGACGCCCGGCTTGGCCGCCAGGGGGTGGAGAGGCGCCCAACAAAGTGTTTTGCTGGCTTCTCAGGCCAGCTGCGCCCGATGGAGGATTAAGATGGTGGTGATTTGAAACTGTGAGTAGTTGTTATTTCCTATAGATAATTTTCTAAGCTTCCAAACTGTTATGTGCTTTTTATTAATTTTTATATTGTTCAATAAAATATTGTTAAAACATAGCAGATGCGTGATTCCTAAGGCGGGCCCCGTTTTGGTTAGAAAATGTGAGTATAAGTGTAACCTTAGTTACACCTCAGTTTTACCTTTGGAATAACAGTTGGTACAGCACGCAAAACCAGAAATTAAAATTTTCCGTCCATCACAGACAACCTCTCCTAACCTCACCTAACATAGTCCTGCTTTTAATTAACCAACACGGAGTTCTTAAAAATATGTTACTTTTTCCCTTTATAGCAATTAATTCTTGTTCTAAAAATAATATTTGTGATCATACAACTTTATATAAATGCCTACTTCACTTTACTTTTTATAACAATCATTTCATAATTGACTTTATTTAAAGCTTCTTTGGCGTTTTATCATGTATTTTGCATATATAATGCGTCATCAAGGTACATTAATATTTGAACAATATTCATTCGAACCCCCATAGAAGCCCATCCGGTTTACGCCTTCCTAGAACTGCTGGCCGACTGCTGGCCCCCGCAGTTTATCAGCGGTCGAGGCGAGAGACGGTGTTCAACCAAGCGTGAAATGCCAGCAGCGTATAGATAAAGGTGCAGTGCGCGTGTACTCAGGTTCGATTCACGTTCGGAGATTGCGTAATATTAGGAAATGGTTCAGGATCCAATTCAGGCCCAAGGCCAGTGCGAAGCAACTCCCGAAACTGAGCTTATATCGGGGTTTGAGTGTGCTGCGAATAAAGTTGATCAATATCAAGTATTAAATGAAATTTATTGCCTTTTGACCATTCTTTGAACATGTATGAATATGACCTTTATAAAACTGATAACAAACTATAATGCTAGCTACTGCTTTGATTTCTGAAGTTATTTAAGATCGAAAACTTTTGGAATACACTCATACCCCGTAACTGTGCCGCCCTCGGGTTTGTTGTGCACAGTAACGAGAGTTATTAAAATCTGATTTCGACCAGATTTAGAGCGACGAGTCAGTATACACTCAGGGCCGCATATATAATCCCTGAACCCGGCACGTATAAAACTATATGCGCAGAGAGTCGCGATATAAATAATTTCTGATACGGCGCCGACTGACCGAGCGTAGACCTTGAGTATAAGCCGCCAAGGACGCTCAGGGGCAGGGGGGGCAGAAGCATTCAAGCGTGAACGACCGAGCATCCGGCACAGAAACGGGGGGCACAGTTACGGGGTATGAGTGTATATGAAAGGGGATCCATCTTAGGCAGCATTTCCCTATACAAAGCGGTAGGAAAACTCTACTGCGTCTAAGCAGAAGGAATTAATTCAATAAATATCTATTTGTAAATTTTACAGTGCTCACAAGAAATTTTATTAATGTCTTTTTTGTATTTTATCACAAATTGTTCATCATTTACTACCATGATTACCTTAAACGTTACCCTTCTTCGTTACATCGCACGACTTGAAAAATTACAATGCTGATTTATCTTTATTATAATATGGAACATTATAGTCTCTTAAAATAGTGTTCCAAATTACTGAAACGCCTCTATATTTACCTACATTTTAACTATAAATCGTATTTAAAGAGAACGCAAACATTCATTGAAATTATATTATATAATTTGAGAGCAAGAAATTTTTTTCTTGAAATTTTAAATTTTTTCAAATGATTTTATTATTCATTTTATTGATTAAATTAGTTCACTGAGAATGTTGAAATCATGCGATAAGAAATGAATTATTATGCAGCAATATGCATTGTAAATGTGCGAATTATATGATGAAATAATAAGAATTATAAGCCAAAAATATTCAATACGGGCTTAAATATTATTTGTTTTTGTCATGCAATCGGGCATTATTATGTTATTAAGCTCATAAAACAAAAAACAGGGTATCCAGCAGAAATCTACGATAAAATTCCCGTACATTTGCCGTACAATTTTCGCAGGCTTTTGGACAATTCCCGTACAATTATGAAAAAGATAGGGTCAACAATGTAAACAAAATAGGTATATGTACATTTTATAATCTAACAAAAGAGTTCAACTCTTATTCTCTGTCCTTTGCTAGCAGATGAAATGAACTACTCAAATCTTGAATGATTTTTATATAGTACGGCTCCACGAAAAATAATCCCTGATTAACAGACCCCTGTTTTGGAAAGAAAGTTAAAGTAACTCTTCAAAAATGACAGGAGATTTTTTTCTGACATATTTGAGAATTTTCTGCTTATAAAAATTCGTTACGAAAAAATTTTGTTTTTTAATTTTTCCATTATTTTTAAAAACTTTCTGCTTATCTGAGAAGTGCACTCTATCAGTTTTATCAAGGCTAAACTATTTTGTTCATGAAATCAAATTTTCAAAATTTTCGCGAAAATAACAGAAAATAGAAAAAGATTTTAATATAAAAGTGTACACATCTGTACACATCTTCTTCCAGATCAACAAATGCATGGAAAACTTTTCTGAAAACTTCTACCAAAAATACCTGCTGCTCTTTTGTAATATCTTGCATGCCTTATTTTTCTATTGTTCCGACCTCAAAAATTCTTATACAGAATTGTTATGTAGCATTAAAATTTTTATGTAGCATTCTTATTTAAGCAGAAGCTTGTTAAAAATATCAGGAAAAATAAATAGGTGGGCTTTTCCAGAAAATGATCTTTTCATGTTTTCAAAATACGAAGAAGAGAATTAAGAAGATCTTCTAGAAAACTCCACCTTTTTTGTTCTCCAATATTTAAAAAAAGTTTGTCCTTGCTGTATGAGGATTTGGGCCAAACCATTTTTGAGGCCAGGAAAATTCTTTTCCTGAAAATATAATTTTTTAACTTTTACCGTAAATGATGCAAGATATCGCATATACGAGCAAGTGGTACTTTATGTGGAACTTTTCCGCGAATTGTTTCCACGAAAAACGGGAAAATTCCATATTACAAAAAAAATATCCTGGCTACAAACATGATTTAGCCCGGTCAATAATACTAGAACACCTCACCTGCCGTCGCGACCAGTGTTGTCGTGGTGTCGGTAATTAAGGTGAATTTTTTATTTCAATTATTACATGAAAAATAGAATTTTTTCCGAAAAAAACGACCTTTTCTGCAAATTCTGTTACTCTTTAGATTATGTATGCAAAAAACTAGACAAAATGGTTTCTCCGCTTGGACTTAGTTTAACAAACGGTATTTCTCGACGATTTCCCAGGCCCTTAAGAGCGGTGGCGGATATTTTTTTCCGCGGCTGAGCGAATTTATGAATATGTGTGCTGTAAACAGTGAAGTTCTAATTGATTGGAGAAAGGCGATCATCATCTTACTCTACAAGGATAAGGATGATAAAGGTAACACTATTAATTATATGTAGAGCGATTAGCCTACTAACTACCGTGGGAAGTCCAATGTGGATTTATGCCAGGAAGATCGTGTGCGAATTAGATATTCAGCTTGAAATAGATCATGGAAAAAAGTTTGAGAGTAAACAAAAAAGTTTTCCATGCATTTGTTGATCTGAAAGAAGCTTTCGATAAGGTAAATAGATCTAAACAATAATGATAGTAAAGTGAGTGCAAGAGTCAATGGACAACTCAGCGATTGGTTTGATATTAAGCAGCGTGTTGGACAAGGCTGCGTTATATCGTCCTGAATGTTCAATATATACATGGACAAATGTCGAAGAATGGCTCTCTTAGACGAATAAGGTGTTGATCTCGAGTGATCTCGAGGGAGGAAAAGTACGTGGACTAGCATTTGTAGATGATGTGATTGTTGCGGCAGAATCAGTCGACCATTTGCAGAGAATTTTGAGCAGACTAGATACCAGCATGAAGAGTATGGGCCTTCAAATTAACGTGAATGAAACAAAAATTATTGTGTTTGAAAGAAGGGATAGGAAAACAGTATGCAACATTCCTTCAAACGAAGAGGGGATAGAAAAAACTGATGATTTCTTGTATTATGGAAGTTTATTTACTGCTGACGGAAAGATAGATGCAGAGATATCCAGACCTATAAACGAGGATAGAAAGATTATCGACAGTGTACAAGCTATTACTAGAAGTCAAAATGTAACGAATTAAGCTAAAATTGCAATATACAAATCTGTGCTTGCACCTACTGTGATGTATGGTAGCGAGACCTGGACGTATCAAGAAGGGGATAGGAGTAAAGTGGACGCGCTTAGCATGCAATTTCCGAGGAATATGTACGGTAAAACGCTAATGGACAAAGTGAGTAATAAGTGGTTTCAGAAAAAATGTGGTGTAGAAGAAGCATTGTTCGACAGGAGTGAAAGAAATGGAATGGAATGAATGGACGAAGGACGTTTAATGAAGCAAGTTTAATTAGGTAAGTTTAATGTTGCATACTCAGAGGTAGAACAAAGAAGGAATTGTTGGAATGGCTGAGACTTTAAAGCGAAGAGATATAAAGAGTTATAGAAACACAAAAGCATGCATGAAACGATGTATGGATGTAAAGGAAGCAAAGGATGCATGCTATGATGCCGTAAAAATTTATATAATTTTTATAGCTCACAAAACTTTAATTAGGTTTAACTTATTACTTGAACTTTTTAGGCTCCCTGATTTAGTTTCGCGATTTTGGAAGCTGCACGGTATTTCGAGACTTGGCCAGTCATCAGTTTAGAACTTTTAATTTTAAGGTTTAACTGCGTTTGTATTCTTCACTTTTTCCATGTTAGCCTGTCCTTGATCATGAATTTAAGAAACACCAATATGGGGCAAAATTCGTCAAGTGTACCACCCAAAAAATTTTAATCCCTCCGATTTCGATGAAACTTTGTGAGATTGTTGTACTATTGGACTATATTTAACATGCAAATGGGGAGAGGGTAAGAATGACGTGTTGCCCAGATACAGAGGCTCAAACTTTTGATGGTCTTTCGACAAGTCTATGTTCATTGAAAGATTGGTCCTATAAAGTCCTATAATATCACACTTAGAAAAATTTACAATAACTGTTTCTTGTAGCATTTTTCCGAACTTTCTAATAAAAATATTTGCAACATTCAAAAATTTTTTTTTAATCCAAAAACTCGGAGTATGTACTATTTTTAAGTTTTTTCAAAATACTCATTTTTAATATTTTTTTTTTGTGAAAATAAAAGCTCATTCTCTCCCCTTTACAATGATATATATATATATATATATAATGATGGGACGGAAGTATTTTGATGTGAGTTTTGGAAGTCAAAAGCCGGCCCGAACTCATACGCCGTGCACGCGAGCG
>JAUMHM010086320.1:0-11033 GCA_032362435.1 Melikaiella ostensackeni
ATCTTGAAGCTACCACCTCAAAACATCATTGTAAAAGAGACCCTGATTCATTCTGCTACGTATGCAGTGAATTCTATTCGATTTACGGAGATGGTTATGCTCTCACAATATTGCTGATCAGTATAAAGAATGGGTGCTACATGAAATCTGAGATTATTGTAGATCACAATTGACTCGTAGGCATAAAAATTAATATATTGAAGATCTTGAATTGCAAAGTCTAACCTTCTGGAAGCAGATGAAAATATGTTTCTTTGAAACAAAGAGAGCCTGTCTTGAAGGTGATTTCTGTATGAAATATCACTATGAATACTAGAATTCGATTTAAATTTGTGAAAAAATGTAAAGTGTAAAGTTTTTAATTACCGCTCTGTATCTGAACGCCTGCAGTTGGATCAGCATTTATCTTATACATCCGGAATCCAAATGCTGCATTTCAATACATACAATCTGAATTAATTATTTGCAATGCAAATTATCATTAGTGCTGAATTCGAAAGGTGCAAAGTTATCCTCATCGGTGAAACTGTTAGCCAGTCACCCTCATGCAAGTTCAACATTAAATCCTGAAGAGTAGAAATTGTTCAAAGGATACTTCAACACCATTTAACTATACTTTGATGGTCAAGAGAAGCAACAGTAGATCAGCTGTAACAATTTCCGTATACATGACTATATCTTATGAAGATTATGTAGTGGCTTTGAAGCAAATTCAAGATACTGAAGTTGAAACCCGAAAAAGTCATCCATTTATATTATAAGAAACAAAGTTTGGTGTTCTACAGGAAGTCAATCTTTGTAGCGATCGGTATCTTCTAGAACAGAATGTTATGCCGTTCCAACGTACAAAGGATATTATCAATAAAACCATTGCTGAACGTGTTTGGTGCAACGTCAAATCACCTTGTGTTGAAAGTTTCAAATCTTATATACAAGAAAGAATTATGTGTGTTTGAGGAACAAAAGCAATGGAAAAAAACATATATTTACTAGTCTCATGCAATTTGGAAGTCTTGCCCACCATTCTAATGATGTACAAGCTCGAGGATAATCAAGACGGACTTATCGCTGGCGGACTTTTACAAACATAAACTTCTCAAAATTGAACATCCAGATATTCACCTTGGGGAGAAGGTTGTGAAGAAATGAGGAAATAAAATCTTTTGTAAAGTGGTTGGGCTCTGATAATTCACTTGACAGTTGAATAGACAAATCAGACATGTAATCAACTCTATTCTTCATTAAACCGATGTTGAATCAACGTTGAATCAGCGCTGAAATAACGCTGAATCTACACTATCATCTAATGTTTTATATTAAGTCTGCGCTTGTACTAACTAGATGAAGAGTTCTGAGAATTGAGAAAGTTAATATGTATATTTTTGTTTCATTGGAAATATTTACAATTAAATAATCTTCTTGAATTGAAATATGTGCAATAACTTCAATTACTTTCGTAAATTTTCTATACTATAGGAAGTTTTGTGATTAATACATTTCTATTTAGAGAGATGAAAATCTGTGCACTCATCATTTGATTGTTTTCTATTACTTTAATTTAAATTGATAAGCGATGGTTGAGTTCAAATTTCATACCCGAATAAAAAGAAAGGCAAACCATAGTTACCTTAAATCATATTGTAAATTCCTATCTCTGATCGCGGTTCAATAGATGAGAATAAGCCTAAAGAAACGTTCTACTAATTATAACCCAAATGTGACTTTGGTGCGCATGCGTCATTGATACATGTCTCAACCTAAAGGGTCTACAATAAATAATGGCAATTTATCGATTTTTTCTCTTACGAATTTTATTTAACAAATTATTATAATTTCATAGAAGAAGAATGGGCATAGTGATGCAAAATAAAAATTTGTCTTTAATTTTGTTGTCTTGTTCCTAATTTTTTCGAACTTCAGAATGGCAAGCTTTCCTTAAATACACAGTACCATCCATAAGGCAATTCAAATCTGGATATTACGCATGAACAGTTTGCACTATTTTATTGACATTCGTTTGTAATATGAATCTGCAGACAATTTTCACGCTGAAAATGCGACCTACTGTCTAATTATACATGATTGTATTATTCAGTGCCAAATCATTAGTGGTGGGGTGACGAAGTTGATTCAAGATATTTGTGATGGTAGTGGGTAATTCTAGTGGTGCGAGAATGGTTTAAAAGCAGAAACTTTCCCTCTCAGGGTTCAGTTTTCATCGAAATGGACTTCGTTGTGGACATGCAAGGCTTCATGAAGCCCATCAACCTGTTCGTCTTCAAGGAGTTGACTATAATTGCTTTCAGGGAAGACGCTTAACCCATGGTCTACCTCTTTGAACCACCCTACTACTGGGACTTGCTGCCTGCCAAATACAAAAGTGAAAATTTATTATTGACGCGCAATTACCATGGTCTAGGATAGACATTTGGTGACATATCCTATGAAGAAGTGAGACTTTTAGTCCGAGAAAAACTACGTGATGCTCGTTTAGTCTACGTCAAAAGACTGGAAAAGGAAGGATGGTTATCCCAGTATGTACAAAACGTACATAATTTGGGTCATGCAGGCTGTCCCTCGCTAAAAAAACTGAACAGTATAGTTTCAACGAGGTGCAATCACCACGTTCAATGCAGGAATGTAAATTGCGCAGTCCAAAATGCTCTTGCTCTCAAGACCATGTCTCATGTCTCATTCGGTTCTTCCTCTCTCCGAGGCTCCAGGTAACATTTGTTGTGGCCTCTAATGAACGGCTAATGCTGTTTCCTAAGGCGTTTTATTTTTTTTGTAGTATTTGATCTTCTTCAACGAAAATCGTTCTCGAGGACGGTTCGTATCAAGATTTTAAATATAATTGAATAAGAAAATCACGTCAATTTTTTCTACGCGCTTAATCATCAATATTTTCTAGGACTCTTTAAACATTTTACACGTGTAGTTGGCGTTTTTTGCCTATTGAATTTCGCGGTTTGAAGGTGTAATTATTATTGTTAAGGTATTGTTTTAAAGCGAAGGAACAAGTGCCGCGTAATTAAAAAAAAAATTCGAGGTTTCATTTTAGAGCCAACGAACAAGTGCCGCGCAATTCAAATATTCAAGAACTGCTGAAACGACAACAAAATTCACGATGAGTATTGCATTCCTACTATTTTATTTTGTGGCAAACATATATTTCCCGAAGACATTAGTTTCTTAAGAGAAAAGGTTTTCTTAAATTTGCGCAACGAATTTTGAATATCCCTTCAGGCAAGCGAAAATGAGCACCGTAAAGGCGTCACATTAGATCTCAAGCATCGTGGACTGAACAATCTTACGGAAATCGTTATCGAGGACGTTTCGTATCTGGATTTTTAAAAAAAATTCAGGAAGGAAATCCCATCAATTCCTTCAGCGCGCTTATTTTTCAATATTTTCTAGTGCTCTTCCAACATTTTCCACGTGTAGTTGACATTTTTGCCTATGGAATTTCGCGGTTTGAAGGTGTTTACATTATTCTTGATATTTCGTTTTGAATCGAAAGAACAAGTGCCGTGTAATCAGAAAATAATTTAAAAAGATAATCACATCAATTTCCTTTACGCGCTCATTTTTCAATATTTTTTAGTGCTTCTTTCATTTTAGAGACGAAGCTACAGGAGACTGGTGCCCTTCTCAGTGTACAACACGAAGCGATCATAGCTTTTTTGATTCTGGCTTAGTATTCATACTTACTTTTGCATGCCCGAAGTTTGGTGGGACTCACGTTATGAATGGATACTCCACCTTATGATGACTTGGCTGCCTAATTTGGACAGGATTTTATACTTACGGCATGATTTTTTTGCATCAAGTTGTAGTGGACTGCATACTTCTAACAATAAATAATACAAATAATAATGTGGCCTTGGATAGAATTGATATTTCTGTTGACGGAAAGCATGTCCCCGGAAAAGTTGCGGGCGATGAATTGAGATTGGGTGTGTGGAATGCTAGAGGTGTAAATGATCTTAAGGAAAAGGAATTGCGGGATACAATGCGCTAAAGGAAGCTAGATATTTTGTGTGTGCCAGAAACAATGAAGAAGGGATGCGAAGTAAAAAACATAGACAACGGTTTCGAACTATGCTCAGGAGTAGATAGTGAATCATATGGTATCCAAGGAGTCGGTCTGATTATAAATGACAATGCAAAACAACATGCTAAAAAGTACCAATGTGTATCGCCTAGATTACTATGGATTAGATTGGAAATGGAAAGCAGAAGGCTATCGATTATAGCGTGCTATGGTCCAGTTGATGGTGACAAGAGGCATGTAAAAGATACCTTTTGGGACTCGCTAAACGATACATTAGAAACTTACGATCCTGTAGGAAGAATAATTCCATTTAGAGATATGAATAGGTGATTTACATTCATACTTGGTACAGGGGCGAAAGCCACAGTTTGATTGACTTTATTATGGCGGATAAGAGACTGAGAGGGATTGTAAGGGATTCAAGGGTTATAAGAGGCTCTAAGTGCGGAACGGATCACTACCTATTAGTTCCAAAAATGAGCCCAGGTCGAGAGTGGAGGAGAAGAAGAATCAATAGTATACCGAGGCTGATGCGTGTCAGAATAGAGATATTGCAGAAACCAGAAGTACAATTGAAATATCGTGAAAAGCTGATCCAATATTTAGGACATAATGAAAAAGACTGAAAGACTAAATTAAACAATAAAAATGTAGAGGGCTCATGGATAATACTAAGCACTAGAATCTTCAAGAGCGCACCTCAAATGTGCGGTAGTGCGACTGTAGAAAGAAAGGCTGGAAATGCTTGGTGAAATGATGCAGTCCGGGTGCCTGTCAGCGAGAAAAAACAAGCATACTCGAGAACGCTGAATAGTAAAGGTCTCACCAATGAGGAGAGGATTAGATTAAAAAATGATTATAGCGATAAAAACAGAAGAGCTAAGATACTAGCCAGAAAAAGCAAGGATGAAATCAAAACGCACTAAGATGAAAAAGTGGAAAACGACTTTAAAGGAAATGAGAAATTATTTTGAAAAAGTGTTGAGGAAATTCGGGAAGGAAGTTCTAGCACTGAGGGAGTCGAAATGAAGAATCCTGATGGTGAAATGGAATGGCATTGGACAAAGTGAAAGACTGTATGAGAGATTTTTTAAAGAAATTGTATGGATGTCAAGCTTTGGAGCATAACAACGTTCACATTGATGAGAATACCTTGGACTATCCCGTTGTCAGTAGCGGAGAAAGAATCAATATCGACGACATTATATCTGTGATGAAGAAACTAGGGAATGGCAAGGCTGCCGGTATGAATGGTATTATCGCTGAAATGCTTGAGAGCGGTGGCGAATATTTATTTGTGCGGCTGAGAGGATTTATGAATATGCGACGCGATCCTGTAGAATAATGCAGCTACAAAATTTCTGATATGGTTGATACTATTCAGATTTACTTTTATTTATATCGTACACAATGCATATGCAATTATTTTTCTACAGCTCAATCTGCCCGAAAATCATATAGAGGAGGTGAGAATGCTCTTTACGCACTGAGTGTGGAGCTTGCCAGGGTATTTGGAATCCCAGCGGTACCGCAAAGGAGAAGTACTGCTGACATCCCCCCTACCAAGGCCGTACCCACTGAACTCACCTTCCCTTTCATCATTACTGTCCACTCTTGAAACCCCGGAACCGCTTTCGCATGGACATAGTCAAAATCTTACAAGCAAGGGCTCAGAATCTTTCAAGGGAGATGGGCCTTTTAGAAACCTGTTTTAGAAGTAGACTCCCGGCCACTCTTAAAGATTCTTTCCTTCACGGAGAAATAATAAAGAGTCAGGTTTTTTATGCCTGGAAGTTTAAGAGTTCCCACTCCTGGAGATATATGAGGGACAAGAAAGGAAGATAGATCTTTCTGCTTCCCCCTAGGTACTCCCCAAAGACCTGTGCGTTCACTCCGCAAGATCTCAACTGGTCGTTTTTGGGCCGTGCGAATAGTTTTATAGAAGGTGTTACACTTTCGACTCCCACTATCCGCATCTGGCATGGTCTGTATCAAAATCGTAACTGACCCATCCTCCGTTTTCCGCTTTTCCTACGGCCCTGCAGGTACCAAGTTTTTGGCATCCCTTTCATCCCCTCCTACGATGTCTTCCAGCCAGTACTTTCAAAGCGAAAGAAATTTTACCATCAAACCTGTAACCGCGTTCGATACGTCGCAGGCTTTGGCCAATACCCTTCCTCTCACTGCATAGTTGACACCCCTTTTATTTTTATTAAGATGAGGGAGTTTTTTTTCGCTCTGCCTCTTAATGCGGTTCCTTAATACCATTAATCGTTGCCACATATTTGTTTGTGGGTGTGGCGATAATAAAGGTGAGAGATCGGTCCACCATCTCTTTGGCTTTTGTCCCCATAACGCCTCGTAGGAGGTCAATTCCGTCGTGTCGTGATGTGACTCATTAATGAACCTCTCGATATTCTCCAATTGAGCGAACCATGCGTTGTGTTTTTCAGGTAGGAAGAGCGTCCTGAAGAGTCTCGCAAGCTCTCTATTGACTCTCTACACCATATTTGCTAGTTGATTACAATTGGACGTGACTTCCATTTGTATCCTTCTTTCTTCTGTTTCTCGCCGCCATTTTCTACTTATAATTTGCCTTTCTCGGTCGAAGAGTACTTCACGTGGCCTGTCTACCTTTTTAATGAACTGGTCCAGCTTCTCTATCGGCTCTTGTAGTGCCTACGAAGCTTGCGTTGAGATTTCGTAACGCTGACATGAGTCACATGTTGCCATTTCTTGTTTTAGGCTTGCAGCTCTTTCATCTCCTTTTTGTTGCTGTGGGATGCGGTGCTCCTTATTCTTTCTTCGATTTCCGGTGTCCATTCATGTGTTGAAGCGCTTATTGCTACCCTGGTTCCGCCGCGATTATTCCGTTAGCATTTTTCGACGTGTAAGCGATTCAGTTCATCCGCCACTATGTTTTGCTTTCCAGGTAGATGCTCCACTTTCATTTTATAATTTCGGAAGATCGCCAGAGTTCATCGAGTTAGGCAGGCGTTTACGAATTCGCATGTTATTAAAAAGGTCAGTGCTAAGTGATCCATTCTGTTTATTATCTCAGTACATTGCAAATAAGTGCAAAACTTCTACAAAGCGCATACGATGACTAGAATTTTTATCTCTGTTGTGAAATACATTACCTCAGGACCTTGCAACGTTCCGCTGGCCAACGTAATAATTGCTTTCTTGGGCTTATCAATTAATTAATAAATTTTCGCACCAAGCGCACAGTTACATGTATCCCTTTCTAGGTAGTATTTTCTCTTGAGATCCAGGAAATATAACATGATGGAGGTTCCGAACAAATTTTTTATTCGCTCGGAACTCTTCTGCGCCTCCACCCCTACTTCTACTACCCTGGTTTCTTTCTGACTTCACTACTCTAGTTTTGCCACGATTTTTCTGGTACCTTTCTTCGTCATGTAAGCAACTCAATACATCTGCCATCACGTTTTACTTTCCAGGTAGATGCTCCATTTCTTTTTTGAAGCCCTGGATGATCGCCAGAATCCATCAAGTTCGGCGAGCATTCACAAATTTGCATGTCATTAAAAATGTCAATGCTGGGTCATCCGTTCTGTTCATTATTTCAGCACCATGCAAGTGAGTGCGGAACTCCTACGAAGCGCATACGATGGCTAAAAGTTCTTTCCCTGTTGTGAAATACGTTAGCTCAGGACCTTTTAACGTTTCACTGGCCAACATGATAATTTCTTTTCGAATTTATCATTTCATTGATAGATTATAGCTCTAAGCGCCTAATTACTTAAATCCGCTTCTGAGTTATATTGTCTCTTGGGATCCGGAAAATATAACATGATGCAAGTTCAGAAAGGATTTTGTATTCGCTCAAAACTCTTCTCCGCCTCCCTTTCTACTTTTACTACCCTTGTTTCTTTCTTCCTTTACTACCCTGCTTCCGCCGCGATTTTTCCGGTATTTTCTTCGTCCTGTGAGCGACTCAGTACATCCGCCATCTTGTTTTGCTGTCCAGGTAGATGCTCCATTCTCATTTTATAGTCCTGGATAATCGCAAGTGTCCATCGAGTTAGGCGAGGGCTTAGGAATTTGCATGTTATTAAAAAGGTCAATGCTGAGTGATCCATCCTATTCATTATTTTAGCACCATGCAAATAAGTGCGGGACTTCTGCAAAGCGCATACGATGGCTCACAGTTCTTTCTCCGTTGCGAAATACGTTAGCTTGGGACTTTTAACGTTCCGCTGGCCAACGTAATAATTCCTTCCTCGGATTTATCATTTAATTGACAGATTATCGCTCCAAGCGCATAATTACTTGAATCCGCTTCTGAGTAATATTGTCTCTTGGGATCCGGGAAATATAACATGATGGAGGTTTATAACAATTTTCGTACCCATTCGCTCGAAACTCTTCTGCGCCTCCCTCCCCACTTCTACTACCCTGTTTTCTTTCTGGCTTCACTACTCTAGTTCTGCCGCAATGTTCCTGGTGGCCTTCTTCGTCATGTAAGCGACTCAATACATTCGCCATCACATTTTACTTTCCAGGTAGATGCTTCAATTTTATTTTATAATCCTGGATGATCGCCAGAGTCCATCGAGTTAGGCGAGCATTTACGAATTTGCATGATATTAAAAATGTCAGTGCTGGCACGTACCATGCAAAAGTGGGTACTGGCACGTTTCGTGCAAAAGTGGCTACTGTCATGTACTTTACGAGAAGCCACTTCCAATATTGTGTCTCGAATGATTCCGTAAGAGACTCATAACTTCCGCTCACGACAAACTTGTCTGAAATTTGATCATTCATTTAAACGATGTTACAAGGATGAACACGTGCGCTCTCAATTGCGTTCTGAATGATTCAAGTGGGTGACTAACAGTGATGAGTACGGGTATCACATTGCTGATGTTTCCGGTCGTCGATTGTCTACCGTGGTGGTTATTAATAGCGCGCCTCTACTCTTGACCTTGCAAGAATATGAATTCTGCATGCAAATATTAAATCCGTTATTCGTAATTGGTCAGACGCCTTCGATTACAATGCGCCTGACTAAACTCGTAAGTGGGTACTTGCATTCACATTTCCAGCCAGACTCTCTTGATTACATTATGGTCTGACTATATACAGGTTCATTCACTTCGTATGTTTCACGAATTATGTATTAAATGAGCGCTATATAATATGTATCCTGGAAGTATTACATTGGTTTAAACACGTGAAGGCATTGATATTCCATATAATAAGATTTCACTTTGAAATTGTTATTGTTCAAGGTATTAGGTTTATGAATACATTCACATGATAATAATTACAAGTATAATTACCCTGTGTCAGTAGAACTCGTTATCCGATTCTTTCATTTACCAAGCTTCGCTAAGCCATCATTACTCACCCAGTCTCTTGTCTACCCATGGTAACACACTTTAATTATCTTACAGTTTCCATTTTATCGGACGTATTACAATTATCATAGAAAGATCGTTATCTAGCGAAAACTACTAATGTGCTTGCTTATAGCTAATGATGTTTTTCTGAATTACGTGAGGTAAGGTAGTTTTACGCCTAGTTAGGTGTTACACAAAATTTTGTAAAATTTTGGGATGCAACAGTCCTCCCTCCTTAAAAGCATTCATCGTCCTCGATAAATTTAAATGTTCTTTCAGACAACAAATGATACTTACTCGCTAGGTTTTGCTTCGGTGATCAAGAGCCGGCGTCATAAATTTTTCATATGAGGTCACCAACTTTCGACTTCTGGAGATGCTGTACATCTGTCAAAGGTTTCCTTTATTCTTCGGTGGCAAAGGCTCCTCAGGTTTTAATGAATTTGCCGTTGTCAGCAGTGAATAGAGGTGCAGTGGCCAACGAGGACGGTTGTGGTCAGCAATTGTGTCACCGGACTCAGCACTTCTGCGGGAATAAATGCGGAAGTATCTCAGCTGTCTCCGCATTTTTATGAGTTCATTGGTCTACATTTGTGTTCGAGATCAGATGCAAGCTCATTCAGCTGTACTTACGTGTCACGTGAATTGTCGATGTGTTTGGTTTCAGACAAGCATCTGAATGCGGCAGAGGTGTGGTGTAAGTGTGGGCACACACTGCACAACTACGAAGGTCATACTGATCTCTTGCTCCGTTGTTGAAGTTGACAGTTCTCAGAATTAAGACTGTGTGGTTGGACGGTCTCGAATACGAGGGCTTTGCCATCGAAGTCGTGGAACCATCCTGTCAGCCGTGATGTGGCCTTGGCGTGTGTCTGCATGAAAGGAATAGTTTGTATACGTATGTGTGTGTATTTATTCCAATTGTATTTCCTCTTCGTCTCCTTTGAGTTATAATAATTATTCTTTATAGTGGTACGAAGTTACAGGAACCATGACATTTGTGGTTGAGTTTGCGAATTTTAGCCTTGATGAAAATTGATCTGAAAGAATTTACGAAAATGCATGAATGGCGTAGCTCTAAATATTTTGATTTACATTTTAATCATATAAATTTCTTCATCCAAGACCAAGTTTACGGCTTAATGCCCTTGATTGTTAACATAAACTCAAACCGTTATAAGTTTTTTAGAGACGACTACGTTACGAAAATTTTTGAAAAAAAGGGAGAAAAGGGATGAAACAACTTACTGTCCTCACTTTTCTTGTCGTATTCTTTCTCCGTCCTTTTCTTAGGTTATTCAGATTAAATATGGTTTCAAGTCATTTGGACCTTGAAATTTGATAAAGCTTAAACTCTTATCTAGAATTTTTAATTGTTCAGACTTCCGCATAAATAGTCATTAATCAAATTAAATACTCATGGATATAATTTAATTCTGTCTGTTTCTCTTTTAACTCAAATTCCGTCTAAACTTTAATTAAAACTTTCATTTGTCACAATTTCCAAAACCTTAGATGGAAGCAATTGAAAATATAAAAAGCTTTAATACAATACAGCAATAATAATATAAATAACAAGTCTTCAATAGATCTATTACAATAATGTAATG
>JAUMHM010086321.1:0-11032 GCA_032362435.1 Melikaiella ostensackeni
GTGAGATTTTTGGCGTGTTTTGGTACACACAAGGTTTCATAGTAGAATGGATTTTATTTCGATCTTTTGAAAAATATTTTAAATGTTTAATAATTGAAAGTCGCGTCTTTTATTGGCGAGTACCGACGAGAGTACAGGCGAGTGTTGAGAAGCGCTTGCAATCATAGACGGCGTCGTGTGCTTTCTTACATAATGAATTTTTCCGCCAATTCTCAATGAATCAATCTAAAATTTTCCAGAAATCTTACTTCAAGAGTAAGGAACAAATGTCTCACTGGAAGTTTTTTCAATTCTGAAGTTTTCTCGATACTTTTGTTCGCCGAAACTAGAAAAACGTGTTTATCGATCAGTCTCAATTTGTAATTAATTATTATTAAACAATAGGAAGTCTTCATTTATTTTTCCATTTTGTAGACATCGCTAGGTTATACTTCGTGCGTGTAAATTTCGAACAGTTTCAATAATATTTAGCTGAGTTTTGATGATTTATGTTTTAAAAAATAATTGAATTTGGGAAAATTTCTCTTCACTTTTTCATTTTTATTGTTGAAAATATTCATCGGACAAAAAAACTTCAAATAAAAAAGAGTTCCGTCTTGTCTTTCTCTATAAGATTATGATTTCAAAAATTTAATTTTTTGAATTTTAAAATTTGGATATCACGAGACGCTTGAACAATACTTTTCCGCGTTTTCTTCAAGGAAATTCAAATTTCTGAGGTTGAATATTCAACTTTCTGCTAAAAAATTGGCCTTGTTGGCTTGAAAATTCACCCATTTGGTTGTAAATGCATCTATATGGTTGAAATTTCTTTTTCTTTTGAAAATTTAAGTATTTGGTTGAGAATTTATTTTTTTGAGTACGGAATTCAATTAATAGGTTAAAAATTCATATCTTATGATAGAAAAATTATCCCTTTTGGTTAAAAGTTCATCATTATTGGTTGAAAATATCTTTTATGTTGAAAATTCAAACTTTTAAGCTTAAGAATACAACTCTCTTCTAAAAAATTCTCATGCTTTTTCTTGCAGATTCAGTTTGGCAACATAGAAGGCACATAATTGTTCATCCTGCTCCTTCACAATTCGATGTATGTTATTACGAAAGTTTTTTAGGATTAACTCGATATTATTTACCACCAGGCCTTTATGAAGTAGGACTATATAGGGATTATATCATTGGAGTAATGAAATTTGGATATTTGTGTCCATTAGTGGCTCCTAGAAATGATCTTGATAACAGATATGGAAGAGTTAAAATACATTTAACTGGCAACAATTCTGGCGTGGTTGAACCAATATATGATGATGATAGTGTGAATCGTTTCTTCAAGAAGAGATTCGGGCCAGAAAATACTCACTATGCCGAGCGAATCTGATAATTCTTCTTGAAAGTAAAGATGGATAGTGCGGTGGCCTATTTTCATCTTCCTAAATGAGTGTGCTCACGAGATCTCAAAAAAACCTGGAAAAAGGACAGGTTGAAAACCTGATTGGTTGCGATACTGCGTGAATATTACTTTTAGTGGCTGTTTCCAGTTTGTCATGTCCTGTTATTATTATAATACACATATATTATAGAATTAAAAAAATTTGACAATATTACACTAATTGTAAGTTACGTTTACTGAGGAATTTAATTCTAAAAATGTATTTTTTAGAGATGAAAATTTAAATTGTAAACGATTCTTCAATAATAAAAGCGATAATTCTGTTTGTTTGTTTTTGTTGCCTTGGAAAGGGTATTGAATGAGCACCGGAACGTTGCACAGTGAGACAAAACTGGATTTTCTTGGACAAATCAGTCTAAAAATCAGTCCACGTGTCTCGTGGCATGAGTATATATTATATACTCGTGCCACGAGCCTCTCTCGCAGGAGCCGTGAATTTCGCTCGCAGCGCGAGGCTCTTGAATGTTGACTCTCGGTCCGAGGCGGCGATAGATACTTGCCTTAAATGAGCTTCTTGAATGCCACAGAATCGATGAGACATGACAAAGATTTCAACTTTACTCTTTGATTTCTATATTAGATATATGATAATCTGAAACATTAATCTCAAGGAAAATACTTATAAAATTATCTGCCTTATTTATGTCACGAAAATTTTACCCAGTACTGAGAAATGCTACCAATTAACAATTCATATTGTTAGAAAGCTATGTAAATATAAACAAGTTTTAAAAAATCTTATAAATTAGCAACTGATATTATTATGAAGAAATTATATAAGCAATTTATCAAACAATTTCCGAAATGTGACTTGTTTGTTGACTACACATCTTCTACATCACTGTAATATCGTTCTGTATTTCAAATATTTATTTATTTATTTAATAATCTATAGAATTTATTACAACAAATATTTTTTACAAGTATTCACATAACGCATTGCAGTAATTTAAGTGAAAATCTCATTTTTTCCTATGAGAAAGTGGTATAAGTGTTTATTTGTTAATATAATTTATTCACAACAATACGGATTGTTAATTAATAGCATTTATTATTACAGGGTAAAATTTTCATAATATATTGCAGTAATTTCAGGTAAGAAAGACTTTTTTCCCGTATGAAAATATCAGATTCTGAATATTTGTTTATAACATTTTTTAACAATAATATCAATTATTCATTCATAGAATTCTCGTTGCCAGATAACTCTCAAATATCAAATCGCAATAATTATCGTAGAGGAAAATTGGTTTTCTGTGCACAAATCTCAGACTTGTGTAATTATATATGAAATTTGTTTATAACAATCAAGATCATTATAAAATTATTTATGTTCCTTTAATGCACATGTATTTCTTCTTATCGATTCTAGGTCTCTATAATCAATTTTTTCTAACTTGAAAAATGTGATTGTTGAAAACACTTTTCTTCACTTTTCATCTTCACGTATTTTTTTGCAAAAACAATAACTGAAAAATCCGCCTGGAGAAGACTCTGCAGAATTCAATCAGCTTCAATTAAAAGGAAAAACGTTCACATCGGATGAAAATTGTGACCTGGAGACTGAATTGTCCAAAAAAATCCAGTTTTGTCCCACTGTGTGTCTCTGGAAAAATTTCAAATTGTTTAGATTTTATTTAAAAATATCACTCTTTGAGTTTTGAATATTTAAAAATATGAAAAAAAGAATCTGGAAGATTTTAAGACAATTTCTCTTAATTTTGCAGGATTTCTAAAAAATTTAAGAGAAATTTCGAATCACTTTAAAGATATTTAGAAGTTTTGAAAATATTTGCAAACAGTTTGAAACTTTAAAATATTTTTAACAATAACAAAATGTGGATTTTCGAAGATTTCGAGAAAGCAGCTTTTCAACAATTTTGAATGCTTTCGAGAAAATAATAAAATTCTCTTGAGATTCCTGGGAACAATTAAAATTATTTTATTTTTAAAAATGTATTTTCCAGAAAAATTGAAAAATATTTCAAAACATTTCAAATTATTCCCTGAAATGTCGAACAAGAATCTAGAACATTTTGAAGTACAATTTTTTCAATTTCGCCATTTTTTGAAATTTTAGAAAAAATTCGAGTGAGTTTAAGAGATTTTGGAAAGTTTTTGGAGATTCGAAAATAATTTAGGTGTTAAAAGGATTTCAAACAATTCTAAACAAACTGCAGATTTCCGAAGATTACGAAAAAAATATCTTCTTAAGAGTTTTGAAAGGTTTCAAGAGGATAAAATAATTTTCTTAAGATAGCCGGGAAAATTTCAAATGTTTTTTTTTCAAATGAATTCAAAAAGAGAATTGAAAAAGATTTAAAAATATTTCGAATAATTTCCTTAAATGTGAAAAAATAGTAGAAGTTTTTTAAAACAATTTTCTAATTTTCCAACATTACGAAATTTTGGAAAAATTTCTAGTGAGTTCAAGAGGTATTTGAATGTTTTGAAAAATTCAAAAATAATTTAAAGCTTGAAAAGATTTCAAACAACTTGAACCAAAATATAGATTTTTCAAGATTGCGAAGGAGGAAGTCGTTCAGGAATACTGAAAGGTTTCAAGAGAATAATAGAAATTTCTTCAGATTCCTGGAAAAATTATCAATGATTTTTTGTTTTGAAAAATTAATTTCAAGCGAATACCTGAAAAAAATTTAAAAACATTTAATGAGATTCCGAAAGTTGTCGAAAAAGAATTTGTGAGATTTGAAGACAATTTTTTGATTTTGCAGGAGTTCTAAAGGTTTCAGGGAAAATTTCAATTGTTTTAAAAGATATTTGCAAGTTCTAAAAAAATCTTAGAAATAGTTTCAAATTAAAACAGATTTCAAAAAATTTTAAACATAATGTAGATATTCATGGATTCCGAACATGAAATTTAGAAGGTTTCTAAGACTTTTAAAAAGTTTCAAGGGATTAGACAATATTGCTTAAGATTCCTGGAAGAATTTGAAATGATCTTTCATTTCTCTGTGGTACGAAAACCTCAATTGTATCGAAATGTTCGGGATTTATGAGTTTTTTTCACAAAAGAAGATCTGCATTGTTTTTCGTAGAAATTTGTATGAAACAAGCGCGGATCTGCGGCGGGGCGATAGGGGCGATCGCTCTCACCAAAGGTTCTTGAAATTCAAGTTTCACTCATATTCCTGACTTGACTCTTTTTTGCCTTTTTTACTTATGCCATTAAAAATATATATATAATAAACACATTGTATTTCATATCCTCATTTGTATGCTATTAGAAAGAGGCCCCTTTATAACTTTTCGAATCGCCCCCACCAAATTCAGTTTCTGGATCCGCCCTTGATATGAAAGTTCTACATCTTTTTATTTCAAACTTTCGAATTTAATGCCGCAGAATTTCTCACTTTAGTATACTTCAATATACGCACTCTAATTTCTGTATTTACTGAAGAAGAAATACTTAGTTTTTACAACTCTAAATCTTTCATTGGAGGAGTTACAAAATTTGGATATTCGAAACCAGAAACTCTTATGCAGGAAATTCCTACCATACCTTCGTCATGATTAAGTAATTTATAAAGGAATCGTACAAGTTATTATATAAACATTATGTAAGTTTTAATTTTCATAATTTCTTAATAAGAAATAATAAACAAACGTAAATCATTATGTCTTCATTATTATTTTGGTGGCCGGCTTAACCTTCCAATCGTCCGAATTCACGAATTCTTAAATCTGAAGAATATAATAGAAAAGAGTAGAATTCATTAATAAAAACTTTTTCAAACAGTATATAATCATTAATGTATCATGCGAAGAATTTGGAGTAAATGACATATTTAAACGTTATGATAATCCAACTTCTCACGCAATTCATGATATATCTGATAAACATATCTATGAATATCTGATGGCAGTGTTTTTTTCTTAAATATCTGCTCAGACACTCAACATGGAAAGCCTCTGCTGCAACTGTTCGTAAACACTGGACAAATAATGAGCGAAACGTACGATCTTATAAACACGAAAAATCAGGGAAAAGACTTGATTGGCCAATCAGGTTCGACCAGTCCCCACGGGGGGCGCTCTGGCCAATCACAGGCATCGCAGAGAGTATATATAATAACAACATAACCTGAAGCTTCAGTTTCAGGTTAGCCCTGAAGAAGTGAACTGCAATGTTCACGAAACGTCGGCAAGATTCGTAGTTTTGCACACGATTGAAACCCGAAACATCTCCTTTTCACTATATTTTTCTCGAAAATTAAAATGCTTGCATATAATGCTCATAAGATATAATAAAACGGGATTATAAAATATATTATTTTTAAAAATCTTTTATCAAATCACTTAACTTTTTATTTTTAGCAATTCACTAGTAATTTAAAAGATTGCTGAAAAGCTTTCCCCCTGAATTCCCTTTAAGACTTCTAAATTAACTCCAGTTTTATTGAAATCAATGGAATATTTTGGATTCTTTTCATTTTTTCAATTAATTTGAATCCATTTGGAATTTACCCTGAATTACTAATAATTTTTCCTAAATTCTTCTAAATTCTTTTGAATTCACTCGAATTCTACTCAATTCAACAGATTTTTTTTAGTTTTATTTTTTAATTACCCTCAAGTTTTTTTAACATTCTATGAATTATTAGGCATTTCATCAAATTATTTTGCATTCCCTTGATTTTTTCTAAATTCTCTCTAAATTCAATTAATGTTTTTAATACTTTTGAATCGTTTTCAATTCACTTGAATTTATTCTAAATTCTCCTTGAATTCTTATGAATTTTATCAGATTCGTATTCACTAATTCTCTTTACTCCTATTTATCTAAATTCAATGGAATTTTTTTGGATTTGAACAATTTTGTTGAATTCGATTGAATTATTTTAAATTCATCTTGAATTTGTATGACTTTAATCAGAATTTTCTAAATTATTACTTCAAATTTGCTGATATAAATGCAGTATTTTGTATTTTCTTCAATTCATTTGAATTTATTTGGAATTCACCCTGAATTCCCTTTAATTCTTCTAAATTAGCTGCAATTTTACTGAAATCAATGGAATATTTTAGATTTTTAAAATTTATTTGAATTCATTTGAAATTCACCCTGAATTCTTATCAAATTATCCTAATTTCTTCCAGATTCTTTCAAATTCCCTCAAATTTTTCTAAATTCTCTCTAAATTTAATGAATTTTATCAATATTTTTTTATCGTTTTTAACTCTCTTGAATTTTTTATGAATTCTCCTTGAATTCTTATGAATGTTATCAGATTCGTATTAACTTCCACTTATCTGAATTCGATGGAATTTTCTGGAATTGAAAAATTTGCTGACATTCCCTTGAATTATTTTAAATTCATCTTGAATTTGTGTGATTTTCATTAAATGTTGCTAAATTATTACTCCACTTTTACTGAAATGAATGGAATATTTTGTATTTGTTTCATTTCATTTGAACTCATTTGGAATTCATCCTGAATTCTCTTAAATTACCATTAATTCTTCTAAATTAACTGCAATTTTACTAAAATCAATACAATATTTTGGATTTTTTAAATTTGTTTGAATCCATTTGGAATTTACTCTGAATTCTTATAAGCTTATACTGAATTTTTTAAAATTCTCTTCATTTTTTTATTCTTCCTGAATTCTTTTGATTTCTCTTGAATTCTACTCAATTCAATTGTTTTTTGAAATTCAATTTTTAGTTTTTTCTAATTTACCCTAAAGTTTTTAAAACTCACCTTGAATTTTTATACATTCCATCATTTTACTTTGAATTCCCTTAAATTTTTTATAAATTCTCCTTAAATTCTTATGAATGTTATCAGATTTCTAATCACTAATTCCACTCACTTCTACTTCTCTCAATTCAATGGAATTTTTTGTATTTGAAAAATTTTGTTGCATTCACTTGAATTACTTTAAATTCATCTTGAATTTGCATGAATTTTAGCAAGTTTTGCTGAATTATTACTCTAATTTTACTGAAATAAATGGAATTTTTTTTCAATTCATTTGAATTTCTTTAGAATTCACCCTGAATTCTCTTGAATTCCCGTTAATTCCTCTGAATTAACTGCGATTTTACTGAAACCAATGGAATATTTTGGATTTTTTGGATTCTTAAAAGTCATTTGCATTCATTTGGCATTCACCCTGCATACTCTCAAATTTCCTCTAATTCTTCTGAATTAACTGCGATTTTACTGAAATTAATGAAATATTTTGGATTTCTTAAATTCATTTGAATCCATTTGGAATCCACTCTGAATTCTTATTAACCTATAGTAAATTCTTCTGAATTCTCTTCATTTTTTTAGTCTTTCTGAATTCTTTTGATTTCACTTGAATTCTACTCAATTCAACGGATTTTTTTGATTTTTTTTAGTTTTTTCTAATGTACCCTTCAAGTTTTTAAAATTCACCTTAAATTTTTAGGTATTTCATTATATTCTTTTGAATTCCCTTGAATTTTTCTCAATTTTTTCAAAATTCAATAAATTTTTTCAATATTTTCAAATCGTTTTCAATTCACTTGAATTTTTAACAATTCTCCTTGAATTCTTATGAATATCATTAGATTCGTATTTACTAATTTATTCTATTTGCTCCCATTTATCTGAATTCAATGGAATTTTTTGGATTTGAAAAAATTTGTTGCTCTCACTTGAATTATTTTTAATTGATCCTGGATTTGTATGATTTTTATCAAATCCTGTTAAATTATTACTCCACTTTTACTGAAATGAATGGAATATTTTGTATTTTCTTTCATTCATTTGAATTCATTTGGAATTCACCTTGACTTCTTATTAACTTATCCTAAATGCTTCTAAATTCTTATGAATTCCCTTGAATTTTGATAAATTCTCTTCAAGTTTAATGAATCCAATAAATTTCAATTCATTTGAATTTTTTCAAAATTCTTTTCGAATTTTTAAGGATTCCATCGAATTTTTCTCATTTTCCTTAAATTCTTCTAGATACACACGAATTTTATTTAATTCATCAAAGTCTCTTATATTCCCATGAATTCTTCTAAATTCACTCCAATTTTACTGAAATTAATGGAATTATTTGGATACTATACTATACTATAATTTTGTATACACAGATTTCCTATAGATTTGTTAAAAATATTACGTATCAGTATTTATTTATTCCCCCTCACCCCATATGATAAGATAAGTGGTCAATATTTTTTTTATTAATATCCTGACAATAACAGCTCTATACCTTTCTGTAAATGATAATTTGTTTATAATTTATTTATTTCTTAAAGGCATTTCTAACAGGAGTCACGTGACCAAACTAATGTTCCATTTTTAATTTTTATTTTTGGAACGATTTACTCTTTCTGTAAATAAAATATCGCTCTGAAATTTTGGAAAATTCAAAAGGAAACAGTAACTTACGTTTGTATACATCATTTGGGTGGAAATTTGTAAAAAAATTTTCTCGATGAAATTAAAACTGGAGAAACGTCAGAATTTTTTTTTTCAAACAACTTATATCCACACGAAACGAGATATCGAGTTGAAATTTTCGGAAATGACATAAAACAGCACTGAGAAACCTTTTTATGGTCCTAATTATTTGCAGTTGAAAACAAAATTTTTTATGAAAAACTAAATTTGGAGAATTACCGACCGTGCGACGGCCTACATAACGAAGTTATATATTGAAATGAAATATGAAATATATGAATATGAAATATCTTTTTTGGAAAAAACCATGAAACTTTCATTCTATCAATAATCCCTGCTGTAATGCACCCAATCTAAGTTTTTACTAATTGAATAAATTCTTTAATATCCCTATACCGGAGTTTTAGCAATATCTTTCATAAAATCACATTCCACCAAATTTTTATCAGTTATACTGAAAATTATATTAACAAAACATGAAAATAAGAATAAATGAAATAATTTTGCTTCCTCATAGAGGAAGCTTTGTAATGGTAACAATTTCGAAAAATTTGTAATTCGTTTAATTGAATTCAGTTAATTAAATTCACATAATTCAAAGTTGATGCAAGAATAGAGAAGACTCCTTGATTCGAAACGAATCGATTGACCTATAATGTTAATCAATTTTACTGAAGAGTAAGGAACTTATGGTCATTTTGGTTATTCATATTATTTGAAGAATTTATTTTTCACAGTATAACATTTTTCATCAACATAGTTTAAAGTTGATGCAAAAACAGAAAAGGCTCCTTGATTCGAGACGAATTGATTGACCTACTTGTATTTTTTTATTTTTACTCCCTCTATGAGGAAGCACATATTTTTGCTTATTAGTCATGATGAGGAAGCAAAGTGCTCTTTAAAAATGAGCACCATACAATTATAAATACAAACAAAGTGGAAACACCCAAGATCGAATTCACAGCTAGTTTTGTATAACTTTCTACGTATAAAATCCAAGAAATTGTAATCCAATGTTTTGGAAACACTGCACCACAACACTAATTGAACAAAAATTTCAATTATTTTAAAAATTTGTTTTCAAATTTTGTTGATTTTTTTTTCTTTTTGAAGATAGAAACATTAAACCACTTTTATAAAATAAATTTTCTACATTATGAGAAAAATTCTTCATCTTAGACAAACAATCATTTTACCATTTTTTGGAGAGAATAACCAGTTCCAAACCCTCGTGAAACTCATATGTTCGAAGAATGCTAATAGATTTTAGGAAACTATTCAGAAAGTCTTAGCCCCAAATATCAAGATTCAGAATTCATTCCAAAGAGACAATAATAAGATAGTAAAATATTTTTACATTCAATTATGAAACTTAATTTTAGTTGTATTCAATTATTATACCTCAAATTATGTACATTCTTCTGGCAACCTAATTACATTTATAATAAGTAACAGAATGACATTTTAATTATATTAACACTATACTTAGAAAAAAAATATATAGTAGACTGAAGGTATATTAAATATATTCGAAATCAAAAACATCTGTAAAAAATCATAAGATTAAAGATAAATGTAAATAAAGTACTCAATGGTACATATAATAACAGAATGCACATATTGTTCATATGGCATCTTCCTCAGAATACTATTTTTTGTAGGCAACGAGGGTATCATTTCTTTTACCTGAATGTATGTCAAACCTTTTGGCAACTTTATTTTATGATAAGTTTTAGGTTAACATTTTAATTTGTTGTACAATTGAAAAAATCTGAAAAAATTATTACAAAATTTATGTACAAACTAATTTGCTCGCCCCTACATTCTTGCTGTTGCTACAGAAAAGCAATAAAGAAATGTGCAAGAAGGTCGTCGCTTTTGAGAAATTTGAATATCGAGTTTCTTTTTAAAAGCATTCATAATTCACTCTGAAACTCACGATCGCATAGCAGCACATTTCGTTGGAATGACAGTGATTATCGGATGACTATGGCAAAAGTGAAATGATCTCAAGGGACAGCCACTTTCATCAATCGTGTGGTACCCATACCCATAATAATAAAATAGATCATAGTGCCAAGTTCAAATTTTGTGGGTTGATTTAGAACCAATCTATTCAGATTATTCCATTTTTCAAAAAAGAAAAAGGTAATAATCCAAACCAATA
>JAUMHM010086322.1:0-11031 GCA_032362435.1 Melikaiella ostensackeni
TCACAACTGGGTTTGGTTCTTTCATAGTTGTTCCCACGAGAAGCTAGGGAAAGGGTTCGTCCACCCTTGCAGAGCCCTGCATGCAAGGGTGAGGCTGATACTCTAGGAGGTCGCCCGGTATCCCCGAGACACCGTTTGAGACACATCACCCGTGCCATTTAGCTTTCGGCACGGTTGTTCACGCCTTAGATTGGGGTTTTTATAGCCGAACCATCCCTGACAATTGTCCGAGACTGTTTATTAACTTTTGTAACTGTATTTGGCAGAAACCCTCGGTACAGGGAACCGCCATCCGCAACCTGAGAACGCGTCGGGTGACTTTGTCATAGGCCCTTCGATTCAATTCCAAAGGAAGCGAACCCAACCGACCAAAGGAACCGAGTCGAACCAGAATATATATATATATATAATAAATAAATATATATAATATATATTATATGTATATATTATATTTTATATTATATTATATATTTTCCATATTATATATATATATATATATATATATATATATATGCATATATTTGACAACATGATAACCCGAAACATAAACAAGCCGCAGGTGAAGAGCAGGAGGCGACATTAAGACCAATTGCGAAAAGTAGGTAGCCCCTGAGAGATGATAGAGATTTAAGGATAAGGGGGAACATTAACATCCAGATTTTTTCTAAGTCCCAAGAACTGGCTGAAATGGATGGCTTTCTTCGTGAGGATATGTCAGAGGAGCCTGACCTTTGGGCCATTAATTATTCCGTTTATGGTACGGCAAGAGCTTTGGCTGATTCAAATCGAAGGCTAAAACCGACGATGGATCAAAAGACCAAAATGCGCTTACATTAGCTGCACAAGAAGATTGGCGCGAGGTTTACAAGATCCCACCAAAAGAATCGGAGGAAGACACTGAGAATATCATCAACTTCAAGGAGAATTGAACCTGTATGGACAGAGATATACGAACAACGTGGCTCAAAGAAAGGCGTGACAGGATGTCGGGAGAACCTTCTCATCGATAGATGCATCTCCAAAGATGCAGCAGAATACCAACGCACCCTATCGATGGCCTGGATTGACCACCGGAAGTCTTTCGATTCAACCTCTCATTGACTTATAATCTGTCTGTTGGAAAGCTAGCAGGTTCATCCACACATACTGAGGTGCATAGAGAGATTGATGCCCTTTGAAAAACCATATTTACAATCTCATCTGGAAATCGTCGTGTGCCAACGAACAGCGTCACCTACCAGAGGGGCGTCTTTCAGGGCGATACCATGAGCTCCTCCTCTTTTGCATCACATTTCTGCCACTATCTCTCGCACTACGCAATTCTCCTGGATACCTTTGCGGCAAAACTAATCATCGCGAGCATGAGGTTACTCATATATTTTATATGGATGACCTGTAGATCTATGCCAAAGGCAAAAGCCAACTTCAAAGTACTCTAGATGTCGTCGAGGAGTACACAAAAGAAATTGGTATGGACTTTGGACTGGACAAGTGTGCCAAACTTCATCTGAAGCGAGGTCGAATTAATGGAGTTCCTGAGGACCCTGAGCTCGTAGATACCAATGATTTTAGACACCTGGACATGGGAGAGACTTTTCCGTACCTAGGCGTGCCCCCAGAGCCGCATTCAGGACGCAACATCAGTAAAGGAATCTCTCCAGAAGAGATACAGAAGTCTCCCTCGACGGATTTGGTCTTCCAGTCTGTCGGCATTGAACAAGGAATCTGCAACTAGCATGCTTGCCGTCCCGGTTCAACTCTACTCGTTTGAAGTAGTCCCATGGACGAAGCATGAGCTGAAGCATGAAGCATGGTGGCCCTTGATATTACCACACGTAAAATCATGCATATGCAGAAGAGCTTGCATACACATTCATCCGTTCCGCGATTGTACATACCACGCCGTCAAGGTGGACGCGGAATTCTAAACATCCAGAGTCTTTATAATCGAATTATCGTGGGTACAGCCTACAAAGTTGCAAATGGAAGAGATCCTCTCCTAGAAATGGTCAGGCAACACGAGATGATTTGAAGAGGAGCGTTCCTTTGCAAAGCCGCGGAGCAGGCAGCAGAGACCCTTGGCCTGAATCTTAACATCAGAGATGAGGAAAGTGCAGTCATCCATCTAGATGCTGCACTTCTAAAAGTTTAAGTAAAGGAAGGAGAGGTTAAATACTTCCGCCGACAAGTTCTCGACAAGAAAATGCACAGAAACTTCTACAGAAATGTAGAAGGTCAGCACTTATCAAAGAAGCTAATTTTTGCTTGCCTCAGATCATCAGAACTTAATTCAGGTAACGAGGGTTTCATTTTCGCGTTTCAAAACGGTGTCATTTCCACCTTAGTATACCGTAACCGCATTTCACGTTAAGAAGTTCCAAATGAAATGTGCAGAGCTTGCCATACACGAGCTGACCACCTCGAACACATACTATCCAGCTGTTCCACTCATTCGTGTACGACGTATCTTTACAGACACAATGCGGCCCTTAGAATGCTTTATTACCATCTTTACCGCTCTTATGGTGTTGGCCACGACCCTGCTCTGTCGAACGCTCGGGGGCGATAGAGTCAATTGTCCAAAATGAGAAGTGCCAAATTTTTGGAACTACGATTTTCAGACAGCTGTCTCCGTCACACATTCGAGACCTGATATCGTTTTTCGAAACTTCGAGGCGCGAGCTATGTTTGTAAACGAATTCACAGCTCCGGTTGAATATAACATCACAATTGCTAAAGGCTGATGTCATTTCTATGGCATTTGCTTCCAGTAGGACCCTGCTGTTGTTATGTAACCTATTTTTTAAAATTATTTATATAGATCAGTCCTTGTCGATCGAGTTAACGTTTGCTTTCCTCAAATCATTTGGACTTAATTCAGGCACAGAATGGTTTTATTTTCGCGTGTCAGTACGGTGTTATTTCCACCTTGGTATACCGTAGCCGCATCTTACGTGAACGAATTATGCAAAATTTACTGGAACTTCGACTTCAGGCTAAGCGTTGTACACTCATGGCCAGACATCGTACTCCTTGACAAAGAGAAACGAGCGATGTTTGTTATCAAATTTCCGGCTCCAGCCGACACCAACATCACAGTCGAGAAGAAGAAAAAGGGGGAGAGGTATGCAGACCTTATACGGAAGTTGCGAGGAGTGTACAAAGAATATTCGGCTAATGTGATTGTCCTTGTCATCGGTGCTCTCGGAGTTGCGAAACCATCACTGGTTCGTAACCTCGAAGCCATACCCGCGTGCCAGAAAAATGCCAAAGCACTTGCGAGATGGATGCAAAGAGCTGTCATCCTTGGGTCGCTCCGTGTCCTTAGGACTCACGAGGGTTTCGCAGTCCCTACATCGTGATTTCACCATACCCTGTGGCCGCCCATCTCACGGTTGTGAGGCGTGGCCATGGGTGTGATTTATCGCGGTTCTACTGGGAGCTGGTGTCATTTTCATGGATGGCAGTCGCTCCCAGGGGGACCCTGAGATGGTTGTTTAACCAATTTTTTAAATAAATAAATATATATATATAATAGAGTTTCTGAGTGTGTTCCCCTAGTCTCTCACTGTTAACGTTTTCGTTTAGAATTTTCTCTACTTACAATTCAAAGGATTCCGTGGAAGCAAAGTATTGTCTCCGATTTCATTGTCACCAATTGGAATAAAAGAGTGAAAGAATCTGGTACCTACGATCGCTTGAGCTTTGCCAAAGCAACTCTTTAAATTTTGGGCTTTTTTGTTGTGATCTTTTTCAAAGCAGAATAGCAACTTAATATTGGGTGAAGCGTTAATGCCCCATTCGTACAAATCTTTGGCTGTCAAGATTTGTTTGTTGCTTGGAGGTTGTAGACTAGCTTGGCCAGCTTCTTGTTTAAGAGTTCCTCCAATACCATCGCATGGACTTCTACCATTAGAAGTAGCAAAGAACTCTCAGCGTGCCTTAATTCCAAAATCACGCTGATGATATGCAAGATTGATAAAGTCGCTCTTGTTCTTGTACTTAGAAGCTACACCGTCTGTGAAATAAATTATTTTTCGAACTTGTGTGTGCTTTGCCTTCAACTCAGCTGTAATTGGCTCCGTAAAAAGATTAACTGCGCTAGTATTATGCTCTAAATCTTTCGAAATAATTGCATAACTCTCGTTAGCGACTTTTCCATCCCCTTTAAAGTAAACTACTGCGGGATGGACAGTAAGCTGTTGTTTATTACAATATTCACTCTGTATTGCGTTCTGAATTACAGTTTCGTGATTCTGCGTAAAATCAAAGAGTGTTGTAAATACTTCGTCTTCAAGAGAATTTTTAGAGTCCTCCAAAAATTGGCCTTGACTTTTCGCTATGAAGTCATGTTTGAAAAGATCGATCAGATGTTTATCGAGTTTTTGCAAATATTTTTCATTTCTATCGTAACAATTTTCTAGGGAGGCACGATCTATCGACGTCCAAGCATTGTAGGTAATACTTTCAATAAACTTCTTTTCAAAAGGCTTTCGCACTTTTTCTATCAAGGGTTCTACGCCTGGACAAGATGTGCATAATCCTGAATAACAGGCAGGTGATTAAGGGTCGCGAATCATTGAAGACAACATTGTCATGTATGATGGTAAGAACTTAAAAATTTCGTCATCAGCAACAAGCTCACTCAAGGTTGCTCCATGAATCAATAACTTTGTATTTTTAATGGATCACGCAAACGCAAGAATATTTTTGAACAATCGTTGTGCAACTTTTTGGAAAAATAACTAATGAAATACAAAATAATGACTATTTGTGGGATGTAAAATAAGATAACTAACTTATTCATTCAATTATTGATTGTGAAGGTGGTTTTCATGTAAATGTTTCTGGAATGAAAAATACTTTTTGTTCTATCACTAGCAGTTAGTGCACGCGCACAAAGCGCGCGTTCATGTCTTTGGACTTTTATATTCTTATATTAAAAACCTAAACTCTTTAAATATCCATAATAACAAATTTCTAAATATTGCGAGTTCTAGACATTTTTGGAATGAGTAAAATAATTCAATAAATTATTAATTCTAGTTAGTGAAACATGTTTGAAAGAATTCTTATTTTCGTAATTTTAATGTGTCTGGAGATCCTAACGGTGTCTATACATTTTTACAGTTTTTTATTTGTTGATCCGTAGGAGATACCTCATGTCTAATAGACCATTGTTATTTAAATATTGTTGGTAATATATTGGTAAATTTTAAATAGTCAAATTGTATAAATCTTTAATTAAAAAGTGTTCATATTTGAAAAAGTTATTATGTACAATTCTGCCGTTCAAAACAGGAGAGCGGTGACTGCATTTTGGATTTTGCTCCCAATTCACTATTATCTCCAATATATTTAAACGAAAAACAATTGCGAATCAAGTGAGAAATCTCTAATGTGGTTGCAGCTTTTTTGTTTTGCACGGCAGAATTGATCATTTAGAAATTGTTGAATTTTAAACGTCCAGAAGTTATCGAATATTACGAAATCGAAATTGATTAATTTCAAACGCTATTAATTTGAAATTGTCTACAGTATCTACTTTAATTTTTTTAAACAAACGAAATTAAAATAAAAGATTTAACCAAGAACATTTTCGAACTAAACGTTAAGGGATGAAACATATTTAAAAATTTTTAATTAAAAAAAGATCATTTTTTGGTATTATTTTGGTCTCAAAGAAAAGTTTAGGTTTATCCATTTAAGAAACTCAAAATTGAAAAATGAAATTATTACTTGTCATTCATGAGAATAAGCGTTGATTCATCTGGTGGGATTTTGTTTTTTTATCAATTTTCAAAATTCTGTACCCTCTCTTATTTTCTTTGCTCTAAAGGATCCCTTACAAAGAAAACTAATCATAATTTATGCAAGTCCTTTTGGAAAATTTCTTCTAGTTTCACAAACTTCAAAATGAATGAGTCTCAGTTAAATTCACTGAAAGCCACTTTCCCATGCATTTTGTGTAGGGTTCTTTTTGAATTTTCATTGAATTAACATGTTTAGCGAAATTGATCTTCATATTGGGTCTCTGAATAAGTGTATCAAAGGCTGACTTGTTTGATCAAATCCTTCGAAAATTAGCGTGACTACAACATTCAGGTAGCCCTACAGACAGACATACAGATAAAAATAATTTCCCTATTTCTATTTGAAAACACTTGAAACGAAACAATTAAAATTATGAGACGTTGAAATTGAACGATTTTATACTTTGTTTAGAACTGAACAATGTTTTAATTAGTTTGTGAAATACGATCGTTTGCAATTTCTTTTCCAAAATTATTATTTCAATTTTGTAGAATATATACTCGAACTTTCATATAAACCCATTCAGTTTGAGAATTCCTAGAACTGCTGACCGACTGCTGGCTCACACAGTTTCTCAGCTCGTGGGGCGAGAGACGGTGTTCAACGAAGAGTGAAACACCAGCAGCGTACCTGTATAGATAAAGGCGCAGTGCGCGGGTACTGACATTCGTACTCACGTTCGGAGATTGCCTTATATTAAGAAATGGTTCACACGTCCCTGACTGTTTAAGTTTTGAGGAATCCGGTTTAGGACCAAGGGACCAAGGACAGTGCGTAGCAAGTCCCGAAACTGTTATTACATTGGAGTTAGAGTGTATTATGAGAAAAATTTCGTCGGCCACCATAGTTACGGTTTCAAATTTCCACTGAAGGATTGGTTTTGAGAGTGGCTGGCAACACGCGGCGTCAGAGGAGAGATCGCTTTCTTGAAAAGTATATTGGAAAATCCGATCTGTTATTTCCACGAGCGCATTTCTCAATATTTTTCAGTGTTCTCGATATTTTCTGATGTACAGTGGACATTTCTTCTGGTAAAAATGCAAATTGCGACAAGTATTTTACTTGTTATATTTTATCTCATGCAAAACGCAAGGTTTTCAAATGCGTTAGACTCGAAAGAGAACAGTTTCCCAAATTATGCAGAAAATCATAAAAAAAGTTTCGTCGGCCACCATATTTACAGTTTTAAAAAGAAGGTAATAGAAATTTATGATTATTGATAAATTGCCGGAAACTTTCGGAAGTTTATTGTAATTTACGTAAACTTTCGGAAAATTATAGTAATTTACGGAATATTTCGAAAATGTATGGAAACTCACGGACTTTCGAGGATTTTTCAATGTGCGGAATCTTGCGCAAATATCTGAAAAGTTAGAGAAACTTTTGGAGAAGGTTTTGGAGATTTATAAGAGTTCTAGAAAATTGACTTTTCAAACGGAGAATCTAGCGGCGTTCATGAGCTTCTTAAGTTTTTCTTCACAGTTGAGTATTCTTGTCACAGTTTGGAGCATTAAACGGTCTTTTACCATCTTAGAGACCAAACTGCAGGAGACTAGTGCCCTCCTCAGTCCCAAAAACGAACGGTAGCGGGGATAAATTGATTAGCTTATGCTTAGAAAAAGGCTTGTTCATTACGAACACTTGCTTCAAACATAAAAAGCTCCACATATATACTTGTTGCAGAGGCGAAAGTCATAGTACGATCGACTTTGTTGTAGCGGATGAGAGACTGAGAGGGCTTGTAAGGGATACAAGAGTTATGAGAGGCTCTGAGTGCGGAATGGATCACAACCTCTTAGTTTCAAAAATAAGTCTAGGTCAAGGATGAAGAAGAAGAAGAACTAATAAAAAGCCGAAGCAGACGCGACTTAGAATAGAGAATTTTCAGAAACCAGAAGTACAATTGGCATATCGGGAAAAGCTGAATAAATATTTAGAACATCATAAAGAGGACTGAAAGACTGAATTGAATAATAAAAATGTAGAGGGTGCATGGATAATATTACGGGATACTACGGGATGGCATCTTCAACAGTGCATCTGAAGTGTGCGGTACTGCGGATGTAGAAAGAAAGGCTGGAGATGTTCGGCGGAATGATGAAATTCGCGTGACTGTCAACGACAAAAAGCAAGCGTGCCTTAGAATGTTATAGTGAAGGTCTTAGCGATGAGGAGGGCACTAGATTATAAAATTATTTTGGGAGTTAAGAACAGAAGAACCAAGATACTAGACAAAAATAGCAAGGGTTAAATCAAAGTTGGAGAAGATGAAAAAATGCAAAACGACTTTGAAGGAAATGAGAAATTATTTTGGAAATGGATTAAGAAGATTAGGAAAGGAAGTTCTAGCACTGAGGTAGTCGGAATCAAGAATGCTGATGGTAAAATGGTATGGGATTCGGACAAAGTGAAAGACTGTATGAGAGATTTTTTTCAAGAGATTGTATGGAGGTCGAGCTATGGAGCATAATAACCTTTTCATTGAAGAGAATACGTTAGACAATCCCGTTGTAGGTAGCGGAAGAACGATCAATATCGACGACACAACATTTGTGCTTGAGAAACTAAAGAATGGTAAGGCTGCCGGTGTGGATGGCATCACCGCTAAAATGCTTAAAAGCGGTGGCGGATATTTGTTTGTGTGACTGAGCTAATTTATGAATATGTGTGCTGTGCATGTTGAAGTTCCAAATGATTAGAAAAAGGCGAATATCGTCCCAATCTACAAGGGAAAGGGTGATAAGGGTGACTGTGCTGACCATAGAGCGATTAGGCTACTAAGTACCGTGGGCAAAATATTTACCAAAATACTGATCGAGAAGGTCATGGGAATAGATAAAGAAAGGATCTGGGAAGTTCAATGTGGATTTATGCCAGGGGGATCATGTGCGGATCAGATATTTAGCTTAAGGCAGATCGTAGAAAATAATTTGAGAGTAAACAAAGGAGTTTTCTGTGCAATTGTTGATCTGGAAAAAGCTTTTGATAAGGTGAATAAATCTAGACTTTGGGAAGTCCAGGAAGAGTATGGAGTGAATGGTTGGCTTCTAAGAGCAATGAAAGCAATATACAATGGAAGTCGAGCGAGTGTAAGAGTAAATGGACAACTGAGCGATTGGTTTCATATTAAGCAGGGCGTTGGGCAAGGCTGCGTTATGTTCTTCTGGATGTTCAATAAGTACATCAGCAGTGTACAAGCTATTACTAGAAGTGAAAATGTAACGAATGAAGCGAAAATTGCAATATATAACTCTGTACTTGCACCCACAGTGTTGTATGGTAGCGAGACCTGGACGTATCAAGCAAATTATAGAAGCAAAGTAAATACGGTTGGCATGCAGTTCTTGCGAAATATGTGTGGTAAAACGCTAATGGACAAAGTCAGCAATGAGTGGGTTCTCAAAGAATGTGGTGTAGAAGAAACATTGATTGACAATGGTGAAAGAAATTCCCTGAAATGGTTTGGTCATGTTGAGAGAATGAGTGAAGAGCCTTTAACGAATCAAGTATATATAGGTCAAGTGAGTGGTAGCGTACCCAGAGGCAGACCGATGAAACAATGGTTGGAATGTGTGAATGAGACCCTGAAGAGAAGGGATATTTGAAGTCGTAGAAATACAAGAACGTGCATGAGACGATGCATGGATGTAACGGAAGCAAAAGAGTTATGTAGGGATAGAGATGTATGGAGAGCAATTGTTTATAAGAAGAAGAGTGATGCCTGAAACGAAAGATTTTGAATACTAATGGGCTTGCGTGAAGAGATTTTCTTAGTGGATTGTTATAATTATTCCCGTTACTGTAATGGCTTTGCGAAGCTCTTCACCTGAATCGATTGCTAGAGAGATTAATCAAGCGACTAGTGTTGGAGCAACGTTGTGAGATTGATTTAGAACCTATTCCTTCTCCTCCTAAGCATCCTGTACCCAAATTTACCATACAAATTCCTTATTCCCCAATAATAAAACGACACCAGAACCGAACGAGTTACGCTTACCCCGAGAGGGATTCGGCTTAATGGTATAATAATAAAAAAATAATATTTGAAAATAACTGCGAAATATGCACGCGAGTGTCCGAATTGCCCGCGTTGTGTTTACTGCACAGCGTAATTGCGTCGCGTTCGCCGCGCCTCTTTCCCTGACCCCCAAAACCCCTCATCCACGAATGCGAGCTGGCTGAATTCTCGGAAGACGATAAACCGAGAGCGAATAAGCCGAGAGTTGAGTGTAAAGAGATATTGAACTCACTGCCAAAGGCGCATGCGCAGCTCGCGATAAGCAGAAAAATATTGTCAGTATTTGTCGAGCACTTAATAAAGCTTAGTCAATGTCGTTTCGTTTCATATGTGAACTTGTGAAACGATAATGATTATAAATGTTTTGTCCACAATTATTAATAATAATGTGTAAATTGTTTGTGTAGAGTAAAATTGTTCAAGAAATTGTTTTTTTTTTTCCAAAAAATTAGTGAAAATAGGCGGCAGGCGTCTACGAAAAAGGGTTTCATAACCTATTAAGTCGTCAATAAAGTCGTTCAAATATCCTCCTCCCCTACCCTCCCCACACTTACTCTCATTTCCCCTTCCTTTTGTTTTCCATTACTTCCCCTCTTATCTCACTCCTCCTTTCTCCTAGCCCCCAAACCCCCTCCCATCACTTCCCATAATTTACCCCTTCCCCTCACTTCTCATCATTTACCCTTACATTTCCTCTTTCCATCTCACTTCCCCTCTTTTATACGTTAGACGGACACTCGACCGAAAACATAAGAGTTTATGCCCTGGGCTACGACACCCTAAAAACCTTCGAAGTGCCAAACATTCTGCTGCGTGGCCACGTGCATACTACTTAATACCTATGTACAGATCTAGCTACAAATTTTAACTCCTAACATTCTACCCTCGCTATACTACCAGAGATCAAGGAATTCATATGGTAAGGGTAAGTAAGGAATATGTAGGAGAAGGGATAGGTTTTGGAGCGATCTAGAAGTCATCGCATGTTGTTTATTCAAAGAACACACTCGTCCCAAAACACCGCTCCAACAGGGGTCGCTGATCAATCTCTCTAGCAATCACCCCAGGTAAAGAGCTTCACAAAGACATTATACAAGTCCACTTACTAAATTTCTTCACTAAGGCCCATTAGTATCCAAAATCTTTCGTTTCAGGCATCACTCTTCTTCTTATAAACAATTGCTCTCCATACATCCCTA
>JAUMHM010086323.1:0-11030 GCA_032362435.1 Melikaiella ostensackeni
CATTTTCGAAAATGAGTGAATTTCACACCGCAGTAATTCTGCTTTGTTGCATCTCCATTGGAACCCGAAAATTGATTCCATTTAACACTCTAGTTTTTTCTGTGTGCCAGTTTGTAATTAGAGTACCATTATCATCTTCTGTTACCATTATCTTCACAATCTCCTTAATTTATAAGACATTCTTGTAAATGTTCAATAATTACATGTACTTTAGGTGTCATAGAGTTGTCTAGAGTTGTTTAGGTGTCATAGGTTGTTGTCTTGAATAGTTTCTTAGAATTTTGTAAGTTTTTGGAAATTTCATCAAAAGAACAATTACTTTTCTTCGAAAAATATATTTTAGCAATTTTGTTCATTTCCTTCAAGGCTGACACAAATGGCATAACTTCCAAAGAACATGGATAGAGATCCTACCATATTGTTTAATAAGATTGCAAGAATTGAGATCCAAAGAAGGAACAGACAAAGATAAGGAAGAACACGATTCGAGAACTTTTGGAGATTTCAGACACAATTTTTAAAAATATTGTTTCTTGAAAACGAAAAAAAAAATGCCAAATACTGTTACAGTGTTACAAATTATCCACTTTTTGAGAAAGATCAAACTATAAAAGTAATTCAAAAATCTGGTCTACCAGAGTTAGGTCTTTTACAAGGCTTTGTAAACCATGTCTTTTGGGATGGTTTAGTTCCTCTTCTAGGAAAAACTAGAACACTTAGGTGGACGCTAAAGTTTAATTTAGTATCAAAGGGAACTTGGAGGGAAATGCCTCCCGAACTCTTTTAAGAAATTCTGATGGCTTAAGACAAAGATGATCTTCAAAATTGCTCTCCTTTGGAATTTATACCATTTGTGCCAGACTTGAAAGAAATAAACAAAATTGTTTAAATGTGTTTTTCGATTAAAAGAAATTGCTTTTTTGATAAAATTTCCTAAATTTTACAAAATCTTAAGAAACTACTGTACTGATCGAGGAAAAAATTCCCGGTCATTTCCTGGTTTTACCTGGTTCACAACAATTTTTGGCGGTCATTGAAATTAAAAAATTCAAACTGTTAAAACTGAAAATGTTTTCATTTGAAGTAATCGGAAGTGAAGTACAAATTAACATAGTCTAAGTAGAACTCTTCTGAATTTTAAACTTTTAAAATTGAAGCTTGAAAAATGTTTAATACAGAAATTTCTAATTCAAACGCTTAATAATTTACACGTATAAAATGGAAGCTTTTAACACATTTCAATTAAACAATATCAAATTAAATGCTATCAAACGACAAACGAATTTATTTCAAACTTTTACAAATTCGGCAAATCAAAGATTTCTGGTTTAAAACATATAAATCTAAGTCATCATTTCCAATACTCTCAATCAAAACTAATCCTCCCTTTTAATTCCCATTAATGAAAATGTTTTAAGAAAACATGGCCTCTTTCAATTCAGAAAAAATAAATAACCAAAATTTCGTCCCTTTTACCCCTATGAAAATCTTGAAAATAAAAATATTCCCCTCTTCTAATTCACGAAAAATTGAAACCCAAAATTTCCTCCCTTCCAGCTCAATAAAAATTCTAAAAAGAGAAAACTTCTCCATTGCATTTCAGAAAAAAAATCACGAAAATTTCCTCCCTTCCAAATCTATAAAAATCTTGAAAATTAAAAAATGCTTCTCTTCCAATTAAAAAAAGAAATCAAAAAAACAAATTCCCTCCCTTCCTGCTCTATAAAAATCTCAAAAATAAAAAATCATTCTCCCAATTCATAAATTATTAAAAACCAAAATTTCCTGCTTTCGAACTCGATAAAAATTCTGAAAATGTAAAATGTCCCTGTTAAAATTCAATAAAAATTTAAAACCGTTTTTTAATTGAATTCATAAAATATAATGAATAAATTGTTGTTTTATAAACAAATTTTATAAACAGTTATCCATAGCAAGTAGTTATGTTGAAATAAATGAAGTTTTTTCTATTGAATCGGCCAAAAATTATACGAAAATGTCACAAAATTATCAGATTTATTCATCCAATGACAACTGATGATTGTTTAAACAAATTTCACTAACAAATGCACTATCTGGATATTTTTAGAGGTAAAAACTTGGTTTTGTCAACGTCATGAAGCGTAAATAACTATGTAAGATTTTGAGGGAGTTTAAATGACAATCAACAATTTTCATTGTTAAGAACAATTGTTTAGACAAATTTTTATCATCTTAGGCATTTTTTAAGAAGAAAATTGCGTTTCTTGAGGGTATTAGCAGACTATTGTTTAGTAACGACTCTGTGCTATCGGTCGATAACAAGTGATAAATGTTTAAATAAAATTAATTAACAACTGAATTTTTCGGCTACTTTTAAAGGTAAAAACTTGGTTTTTCCAACATAACCAACTGTTAATTACTAATTTTTAAACTTTTTTTTATAAAACTCGATAAGGATCCACTATTGTTCTTGTCAATAATAATTTTATAGACAATTTTTTTTCCACTCATATATTTGCAAACAATAACTTCCGTTTTTTTTTGTGAAATATATAGACAATTACTTAAACATAACCCCTTGCTATAATTTGATAACAAACGATGATTTGTTAAACAAATGATTAGATTTTGTACTATTATTAGCAATAAAAATAACAATAGTGGATCCTCATTAAGGTTTCTAAAAAAAGTTTAAAAAGTAATTATAAACAGTTGGTTACGATGAAAAAAAAACAAGTTTTTACCTTTAGAAATAGCCGAAAAATATATTTTTTAATTAATTTTGTCTGAACAATTATCAATCGTTATTGACCGATAGCACAGAGTCATTACTAAATAACAATCTGCTAATACCCTAAAGAAACGAAATTTTTTTCTTGAAAAATGCCTAAGATGATGAAAATTTCTTTAACAATTGTTGATAAACATGAAAATTGTTGATTGTCATATTAGCTCCGTAAGAGTTTAGAAATTAGTTATTCACACTTCATTACGTTGAAAAACCTAAGTTTTTACCTCTAAAAATAGCCAGACAGTGCATTTGGTAATCAAAATTTATTTAAACAATCACCACTTGTTACTGGATGAATAAATCTGATAATTTTTCGAAATTTTCGTATAATTTTTGGCCGATTCAATAGAGAAAAAACTTGCTTTATTTCAACATAACTACCTGCTATGGATAATTATTGTTTATAAAATTTGTTTAAAAATAACAATTTATTCATTATATTTTGGAAATACAATTAAAAAAAGGTCTTTGTCTATAATTTGTTTAAATTTAGTGCAAATCAATTCACGAGGAACTGCCAGTCTCCATGAATTCATTTTCACTCACTTATTTGTTTATAACAAATTCAATAGATTTTTTAACAATTTCTAAACTATTAGACAACTTTTCTGGATAGTTGCTTCACTGATTCTAGGAATTTTGTATTTAATCCAAGTATTTTTCGAAAACCGGTACTCTTCTAAAAAAAATTTCATTTTTGTTATTGAATGAAAAAAAAATTCAAAATCGACCCTGACCGATTTATGCGGAAATTTATTAGCACTAATTTAAAAAGAAAACCGTTCAAATCGGTTCACAAAACGCTTCTGAATATCAATTTGTCCAGAGACATTTTTTTTGCCCCGCTGTGCGCTCGCCAGCTAACTTCACAGTGGCGCTAAACCGCTCTCTATTTACGAGTCTTCAGAGAATTTATGAGGGCTACTTTGATCTTTAAAAAGTGCCACCTGAAAACCTGTAGATAAAATCTCAGAAACTTGATTGGGCCTGAGAATATTTACAGAATTTCCAGTGAGTTTGCATCGGTAGGGTATAAAAATTATTTACCCAGAAAAGATCTACAATTTTTTTAAAAATTTTGCATCATTCTCATGCTAGCACGGTAAAAGTTCCCCTGCACGTTTTTTCCGTACATGTGTAATTGAAAATATTGAGCGCACGTGACCCCATTCATGCCATTCCGTCTAGGAATGCGTGAGGTACTAATGCGAATAAGTACTACACCTATACAACACACTATCAGCTACACTTGCGTCATAAAGACCAAGCATAAACGGAGCCGCGTTGGTGGTGGAGCATGTGGTTCGGGAATACTTTCTACTGCGCATGCACAGCCATTCTGTGTCCTTGGTCGTTCTCGAGTACAAAGTTTTCTATCGTGATGTCTGCCTCATGTATAGTAATTTGCTGTTGCTCGATAATGTATAACGGTTAGTGCAACACATTATCGCATTTTTTGCCTAAAACTGTTAGTAATTATTGCCAACTGTGTTGTAAACGTAACAGAGAAAAGGGAAGTTTAGTTCCTATCTCGAGGACGAGTTTTAAGAGTGATATCACCGAAAAAGACAGAGTAAAGCCGTGGTAAGTCTGCCATAGCTTTTACGAATATATTATATTTCGCTCTCGTCTCGTGGGCTAGAGTCGACGCCAGGTAGAAGTAGGGTTTCGGTTATTCAGAGAAATCAACGTAAACTGAGGAACATTGATAAAAAAAAATTTTTAATTGAAACAGTCATTTGAAAAGAGAAAGTTTTGAGGTTATGAAACTGCATTCATCTGTTTTAAGAGCGGATCCAGAAAATTTTTCGAAGGGGGCGATTGTGAATTTTCTTCAACTTATTTGTGCGTAATAATTTAAAAGGACATTTTAAATTGAATATGATAAGGTGATGAATTCAACTTTATTTATATTGCTTCCTCAGAGAAAGCTTTGTACCTATGAAAATTTTCGAACTTCATTTTTTGACATAATTCGACCTCAGGAGTCCGAAAATGAGGTTTTTGAAAAAAATGGGTGTGTTTGTGTATGTCAACAATGCTCTTTTTTGATAACTCGAAAACAAGTGCAGCTAGGGTCGTGAAATTCAGAAGGATTGTAGTCCTAAACAGTGTTTCACAGTAACGTGTTACTGGGAACCTTAAATTTTTTCAGTAACGGTAACGCGTTATTTTTTTAAAAAGTGACAGTAACGTTAACGAGTTACAATTTTCGGGTAACTGCAGTGTAAAGTAAAGAACGTTACTGTACGCTACTTTATGAAAGATGTTAATTGTGTTTGTACCACATTGTATGTCATAATAACCAGTCAAAAGAAATATTTTCTTTATAGAAGTATGAATATCTCTGTATATTGTACTAACAACCAAACCCTTTTTCCATGAAAATGGGCGTGAAGTGAAAAAAAGCGAATCTTGTACTACAAAAATCTAATGGTGTGTAAATGTTCTCTTAGACCAGATGGAAACAACTCCAAATATTTTAGAATCGGTGAATATATATTCTGCTTCCCATCAGGATTGATATTTTTTATCTTGGGATTTTTTTACATAAGGAGAATATTACATTAAAAAACTAAAGGTATTTTCTGTTAAAAATCATTATTTGAATATGTCTCAATCGATTTTTTTTTCTTTTCTTATACAAATTTTAAAAAAGATGTTTACAAAGCTTAGATAAATAGATAGTACTTGCAAATCAATTAAAATGGTCAAATCGAGAAAACAATTAAATAAATAATTACAAAAACGGTTTTCAGACCTAAAAAGATTTTTGATCGTTTGATTAATGCTCACAAAAGAAATAAGCGAACAGACATTTCATTTTTTTGTTATATCGGATAAGAACAAAATTTTTTCCGATTTTATATTTTGCTCAAAATTCGTTTTAGAGGCGAATTTTTTTTAATTTTGATTATATTAAAAAAATGTAAATGTAGATTTTAATGAACTACATCTTCTCTTATCAAAAAAGTTGGAGGTTCATTCATTAAAGATCGTGAGAATGCAAAAAATGAATTTGAAAAATTCGAAATTTTAAGAATTTCGATCACAGTATTGGACTATTGACAACAATTCCAGTCTCTGTAACTCATTTTTTTTAAACACGGCGTGGTATTTAGTTGATAAAGTTCAATAGAATGTTTATAGCTATCTCCATATAAAAAATTTCATCTTGAATTTTTGAAGTTTTTAATTTTTCGTTTGTGAGTAATTTTTTCATGTGAGCAATATGGCAACATAATGGGTGCCAAATTTTTTCATTTTGACAACATTAATCATTGGTGTATTTAGAAGTACTCCATGACCAAATTAAGTATTCTTTATGATGAGACAAGTCGATTGATATATTTAACAGGCCTGTACGACAAAATAAAATTATTATATATACAGATTTGTCAATCTGTTTAACGTTTAAACTTTAAAGGATAAAAAATTCTCAATCTTTGAAGTACATTAATTTTTTAAGTATAAAATTTATTCGTGTTGATAAAATCAATCTATTGAACTATCTAAAAACCTTCTATGGCCTACGAAAAATAAACAATAAATAGTAATGATGAGCAGTCAGCAATAAGAAACAATAAATAACCAATTTTCTTAAATTTCCTAAACTTCTTTCTCTTAGTACAAAAATACTGCCTAAATTTTTCATTATTATCAGAAAACTGTTTAGAGGTTCCACTGGGTAGTTTTGAGTCTGAAAATGAATTTTCTTAGTTTTCGATTTTTAAAAATTGCAAATTTTTAAGTAAAAAATGCTGTCACCTCTTAAAACAATTTGTTATTTATTGAGGAATAAGCGCTTAATTTTATAAAGCAGAAAAAATGTTTTTGAAAATATTAAGTATCGGGCTTAGAATACGAAAATTTGTAATTTCATTACATAATACTTTAAAGATCCATTTAATACTTGAAAATGTATGTTTATCTTATCCAGGCTTAGGTTAACTTTGAGTTTACCTAAGGGTTAACCATACTATTGAATTCGGGTCTGTACCTATTTCTGAATTTTCTTGAATTCCTTTGAATTCTTTTAAGTTCCTTTGAATTATATTGAATTTCTTTGAATTCATCCTGAATGCTTTGGAATACTCTAGAAATCCACTGCTTTCAGTGGATGTTTTTTTGATTTTCAATTTTTTTAATTCACCCCGAATTCCTTCAAATTCATCTTGGATTTCTACAAATTTCATCGAATTATCTTGAATTCCCTAAAATTCTTCTGAATTCACTTCAGTTTTACTTAAATCGATGGAAAGTTTTGAATTTTTTGCAACTCATTTGAATTTACTTGGAAGTCATTCTGTATTTTTATTAATTTATCGTTAATTTTTTCAAATTCTATTGAATAATTTTAAATTCTCTTGAGTTTTTTAATTTACATTGAATTCTTCTAAGATCACTCAATTCTACTCAATTCAATGGATCTTTCATCTAGTTTTTTTTTCCACCCTGAAGTCTTTTGAACTTACCTTGAATTCTTAGGCATTTCATCAAATCCTTTTGAATTCCCTCGAATTTTTCTAAATCCACTTCAAAAGTAATAAATTCAATGAATTTTGTTATTATTTTTCAACTGTTTTCAATTTACTTGAATTTTCATGAATTTCATCGAATTCGTCTCATTTCCCTTAAATTCCTCTACATTCACTGGAATTTCATTTAATTCATTAGTATTTTTATTTATTGAATTTTTTCAATTTGCCTAAATTCTGTTGAATTCGCCCAGAATGTTGTTCACTTCCATTTTACTCAGTTCAATGGAAATTTTTTGATTGTTTAAGTTTGGTTCGATTCACTCAAATTCTTATGAATTTCATCAAGATTTCCTGAATTCACTTAAATTATTCTAAATTCCTTCTCATTGTGCTGAAATCAACGGAACTTTTTGGATTTTTCCAACTTATTTAAATTCTTTTGAATTCGCTCTTAATTCTGATGAATTTATTCTGGATTTTTATGAATCTATCCTAAATTCGTTAAAATTCGCCTGCAATTCTTATAAATATGATCGAATTCTTTGGAATTCAAAAGAACATTAGTCACTTTTAGTCAATTTTACTCATTTTTTGGGTTGAAAATTAGTCACTTTTTGTCACTTTTTCGGTTTAAATAGGTCACTTTTTGCGTTTTCATAAGTTTCATCAAGTTGTGCTATCGATTTCATTGAATTTTTAATTGCTATTCTTATTCTTATTGATATCAAGCGTTATTTTCAGCAATTAAGAATTTAATGAAATCGGTAAGAAAAACTTATCGAAACTTATAAAAACGCGAAATTGCACCAAACTGGACATTAATTAACTAGCTTACATTCTTATATGGTAAATTATAGCTAAAAATACATTTTGAGTTTCTATAGGAATTTTCATACCATAAAAAATGTGTCTTTTTTGTATATTTCAAAATTCAAGATTTTTTCTGTTACCTGGTATAAATATTTTAAGTTTATTTACTATGGAAAATATTCTCTTTATATTGTTAAAAATCTCCTGTGCATATTATTCCAGAAAAAAAAATTCGGGGCCATTTCTGACCATTAATTGTAATGAAATTACAAATTTTCGTATTCTAAGCCCGATACTTAATATCTTCACAAACATTTTTTTGTTTCATAAAATTTAGGGCTCATTCCTCAATGAATCAAAATTTTTTTCTGAGAGTGAAATAATTTTTTAGCCAAGAATTTGCATTTTTTAAAATCGAGAACTAAAAAAAATCATTTTCAGACGTAAAACGGCCCAGCGGAGCCTCTAAATAGTTTTCTAAAAATAAAATTTATAGCAGTCTTTTTGCACTAAAAGGAAGAAATTTAGGGGGTAGCGTTTGCAAAATTCAAATTTTTATTGGGTACCCTACTAGCGTTAAATTCAACTTTATTTATATTTTTCAATTATTATCGAACTCTGGTTCAAAAATGTTGCTACCTACAACCACTAAGTGCCTTGAGTGCTTTATGTACCTGCTATATAAATTTTCAAATTTTCAATTTGGTTTCTTAAATCTGAGGGGGGGGGGGGGGGCGACAGTCCCAATCACCCCGGTCTGGATCCGCCATTGATCCGTTTAAAGTTTTTAAGATTTTATCGATCACAGTAGTTCAGGAGTTCAACTGTAGAGGAAATAGAGGAATTTTTCTTCGAAAAAAGGGGAAATTTTTTTTGCTTTTTATTCTTCTATTTTTTGATTGGAAGAACAAATGTATCGCTGGATGCTTTGCGTCAAATATTTTTCGAAAATTTAAAAAGTATTGAGGGAAAGTTGTAAAAATAATTAAAAACATGCTCCCGAGATATTTACTTTTTGAATACGGGCAAACAAAGTTGAATGTAAAAAAATTTAGCCAATTCCGAAAAAATCGACCGAGAATGTTGAGATTGAAATTTCATGAGTTTTCAAAATCGGCTTTGGATGACCACTGAAAATATAATATTTAAGTTCTTGCAAAAATATAAACTGGCTCCCGAGATATGGGGATGCTGAATGAGAATAAAAAAATATGTGATCCAAAGAATTATTCTGTTCCGAGAAAATCAGAATTAAAGATAGCGATATCACAGTATGACAGACTTTTTTGCTAAAAAATCCGAAAAAATAAAAAAAAATGTATATCTTTTTCAATAAATGATAATTTCAAGAAATATCAATGCTAAAAGGTTGAAAAAAAGTATGAGTACGTTAAAATTCCAACTAAAATTTGAATTATTTTTTCAAATTATTGTATGAAAAAATTATGTTTCAAAAAGAAATTTACCACAATGTATATTTGATTTTTTAAAAATTTGTTATGCAATAAACTTATTTGCGATGAAAATTTTAGTTATCTAGTTCTGTATTGACACCTTTCGTTTGTAATTTTGTTTAAGAATTTTTTTATTGAAAATCATGCAAGCTCATTGCGGTTCCTTTCAAATTTGAAAGTTCTAAATTTCGTTTTTTAGTTTTTAAACTTTTTAGCCACAACTTTTTCAAAAATTTAAGGTAGTTGAATCAAAGGCTTTTATTTGATAGTTTTTCAGTCTCTAGATTCTCGAGAAAGTCGCCTTTAAAAAATTTAAAAACATTATTATTAGGTGGATGTTATATGCAATTATACATTTATATTCATTGCAAAAGTTGAATTTAGAGGTTTCGAAATTGATATATTTAGGGCTAAGTCAGCCAAAAAGAAATTATTCAAAGTATCCTTGAATATCAATAAAATTCATTCAAATTTAAAAGTTTTTAAATTTAAAGGCTTCTGAATTTAGAAGCTTTTGAAAGTATTACAGCATATAGTTGTTTTCTTAAAAAATTTCCTCAAATTGGAAATATAGATTCATTAAAGTGCTGTCTAATTGTCTGCACAATTAGAAAAACTGTCACATTTATGTGCATTATAGAATAGAGAAAAACTCAAATTCTACAATGCAAAATGAAATTGAATCAAATCAGATGTATAGTGAACTAGTGAAATAGTGAACGAAAATTGTGTTTTAACAACAACTAAAACATAACCATTTTCAGCACTTTCATAGACTTATTAAAAACGGTATGTTTAGTTTTTTAAAACTAAAACTTATCTCTTTAACTTTATTTTTGGTCATATAAAATTTTAGTTTCGAAATTTGACACTGGAGGTTTTTTCATTTTCGCGGTTGAATAACTCGCAGGGAGAAAAATAAAAAAGCTCAGAATTTACAGCATTTGTAAATCAGGTCCTCATTTTATCCCCCTTAATATTGAATTTCTAAATAGACATGACTCTGAAGTTTCCAACGTTTACGAAAAACGAAAAAAAAAAAAAAAAATTAAATTTTCGAAAATTCAAATTTTTTTTACTGATTGTGGCAGGGTGTTATGCAAAAAGTACCCCAACAAAGTTTCATCCCTCTAGTACATGTGGAACCCTCCCTTGATCAACCCCTAAAGTTTCAAAAATTCAGTAAAAATACACTAATTTGAAAAGTCGAAATATTTTCACTGATTATGACAAAATTTCTTGCCAAAAGAACCCCAAAAAAGTTTCATCCCTCTAGCGCATGTAGAACCCTCCCTTAATCAACACCTAAAGTTTCGAAAATTCAGTAAAAATACACTAATAAGAAAAGTCAAAAATTTTTCACTGATTATTGCAACATTTTATGCGAAAAATACCTGAAAAAAATTTCATCCCTCTGGCACATGCGGAAACCTCTCTTAATCAACCCCTAAAGTTAAAAAAATTCAGTAAAAATAACCTAATTTGAAAAGTCAAAACAATTTTCACTGATTA
>JAUMHM010086324.1:0-11029 GCA_032362435.1 Melikaiella ostensackeni
TTCTTTACAATTTTATATACTTTGTGTCAATAAAAAAACGATGTCTTTCAAAAAACCAGCAAAGATGTCATTTAATATATTTCTAATAATTTTAGTTTTCTATAAGCATCTAAAACAAAAAAATGTACATAAAAAACTGATAAATAAATCAATAGCAGAATCCATAAGCTTTAACTCAACCGTATCTACTAGGCAAATTTTCCACTTGGGTCGATGACTACACAGAAACCTTTCATTCCAGACATCTGACACACGGGTTACACTCTTCGACACATACTTCATATTCTTATAACAATTTTTTGTAACGCATGTTTACCTCTCGCCTCCGACTTGCCTGCAACTTCCCTCCAATTCGCCTCTGTTTGTATAGCAAACTTCGCACTTGTGTGGAGATGCCTACTTGCCGCACTTGTAGCATAATAGATTATTTCGCCACATACATCTGTCCTGGCATACATTTTATGCTTCCTTAATATCCGAGAAAACATCCGTTAGATTAATACGGTCTCTATATTATGTATTTGCTGATAACAGACATTCTTAGGTCTCAACGACGTGACTGATGAAAAATTTATTAATTTAAAAATCAAACAATGTTCTTTATTTGAGTGACAAGTGAGTACTTTATTTTGAATTAGGAGATGTAGTTAATCAAATGTTTCTTTTTAATTGAATCAAATACTCCTCTGTGTGATATATTGGCCTTACGTAAACATTCATTAGTACTGTAAATAACGTTGGATATAAAAGACGAACACTATTCATGGCCTTTGAGTCACTCTCGTCTTCTGTGCAACAGCTGAAAAAAGTATAATTTCATCCTCTGAAGTGACTAATTTCGTATATGAAATGTCGGAAATAATATATTTTAATCTTTTAATCCTTTGTGGTTTTCTGTGTCAAATAATTGGTGGGACATTTTTGGAAGATAATCATGGTAAGTGAAATGACATCCTTAATGAACATCAGAGAGAAGCGAAAAAAAGCAATATCATTATAATACGAAACTGTAATAGTGTGGAAACGTGGCTTTTGTAGAAAACTAAATGATCATAATTCTTCTTTGATCGCTTAATATCTAGTACCTCCTCCTTTTGTTGACAATTTTTCGTTTTAAGATTTTCCAACAACACTTGAAAATCATTCAAAATGGCAAAATAACAAAACTCATAAAGAAATAAATGATTTAAAAAAGGGCTCAACCACATCGAAAAAATCTGTTCGAATTTTCTTGTGGGAACCAGTGATATATGCAAAGCATATGAGCGTGTCGTACGAGTTTTGTTTGTGGCCGTGCGAAAGTGGCACGGGATATGCGTCAAACGTAACATTCTTGAGCGTAAAAAACAAATTTAAAAAAATGAACTTTCTCGTGAATTCTCTTATACGGTAACTTACCGGTTAGTTTCTCTGTTGCCTTCTCCAATTTTTGGCATCGAGAATTTTCGAAAAATAACCCAAGAAAGCCATACTGAAATGGTATAGATTCCAAACTAAAGACGAGCTTCGTAAAGGCATTAAATTTTTCCTTAAGTACTTCCTCCTAAATAGTTTCAGGAAAGTTTTGAAAATTTAAGGAAAGTGTCAGAAATTAATAGAAAGTTTCGAAAATTGAGGGAAATTTTTGAAAATTCACAGAAATTTAAGGAGAGTATGGGAAGTTTTGAAAATTTATGAGAATTTTTCAAAATTGTTAGAAATGTTTGGGAAGGTTTGAAACTTCTTGTTTATGGAAATTTATGAAACTGCTGGCAGCTTTTGGAAATCTGGTGATCTTTTGGGGTACAATGGAAATTTTTGAGAGTTTCCAAGTTTGTCAGGTTTTATACAGGGCTGAGGATTCTTATCAAATTTATGAAGTAGTAAATGATTTTCTCCATCTTGAAGGCCAAACTGCAAAACAGTGGTGCCCTCCTCAGCATACAACACAAACTGATCATAACTCTTCTGATTCTGGCTTTGTTTTCATATTTTCCTTTGAATGACCGGAATTTGGTAGGACTAGATATTTTTTTTTATCGGAAATAAAGAAGAAGGAACATGAAACAAGAAAGATAGGAAATGGACTCGAACTTTGATCAGGAGTAAATAATGAATCACGTGGTAGCCAAGGAGTCGGTCCGATTGTGAATGATAGAGCAAAACAGTATCTCAAACGTATAAATGTGTATCTCCTAGATTATTATGGGCTAGGATGAAAGTGAAAATCAGAAGGCTATTTATTAAAACGTGCTATGCTCCAGTAAATGGTGACAGTAGTGATGTAAAAGGTACCTTCCAGGACTCGTTAAATGATATTATAGGTATTTGCGATCGTGGGGAAAGAATCATTCTACTCGGAGATATGGATAGGTGGGCTGATGTGCAACGCTAAGGTACAGACAAGGTGCTTGGTCACTTCGGAGACCCAAAAACGAAAGATAAAGGGGAGAAATTGATGAGCCCATTGTTCGAAGAAGGCTTGTTTATTATAAATACTTGGTGCAGAGGCGAAAGCCACAGTATAAGCCACATAATAAGTCTAACTAGACGCGAGTTAAAACACAGCATTTACAAAAACCAAAAGTAAAAATGCGGTGTCTTCGGAAGCTAAATAAATATTGAGGATATTGCAAAGAGGACTGGAAGACGGAGTTCGGCAATAAAAATGTGTAGGGTGCATGGACAATACTGCAAGGTAGCATCTTTAAGGGTGCATCTGAAGTGTGCGGTACTACGGATGTAGAAAGAAAGACTGGAAATCCTTTGTGAAATGATGAAGTCCACGTGACTGTTAACGAGAAAAAGCAAGCGCACTCAAGAAAATTGAAAATTCAAGGTCCCAGCGATGAGGTAAGAACTAGATTAGAAAATGCTGACGGTGAAATGGTATGGGATTCGAAAAAAGTGAAAGAATGTGTGGGTGATTTTTCCAAGAAATTGTCTGATTGTATGATTGGAGAAAGGTGATTGTCGTTCCATTCTGCAAAAGAAAGGGTGAGAAAGGTGATTGCACTAATTATAGAGCGATTAGCCTACCAAGTACCATGGGTAAATTATTTACCGAAATACTTATTGGCAAAGTCATGGGAATAACTAAAGAAGTGATCTGGGAAGTTGAATGTGGATTTATGGCAGGGAGAACATGTGCGGCTCAGATATTTAGCTTGAGACAGACCATAGAAAAAAGTTTGAAAGTAAACGAAAAATTTTTCTGTGCATTTGTTGATCTGGAAGAAAACATTTCGATACGGAACATGCGTGGACTGGCATTTGCAGATGATAAGATGGTTACGGCGTAATAAGTCGACGATTTTGCAGAGATTAATGAGCAGACTGGCTATCTTGGGAGTTTATTTACTGTTGATGGAAAGATAGTTGCACAAATATACAGACACATAAACGAGGATAGAAGGATTTTCGGCAGCGTACGAGCTATTACTAGAAGTAAAAATGTCACGAGTGAGGCTAAAATTGCAATAGATAATTATGTGCTTGCATCAACTTTGCTGTATGGTAGCGCAACCTGGACGTATCAAGAAAAGGATAGGAGTAACGTGAATGCGGCTTGCATGCGATTCCTGTGGAATATTTGCGGTAAAACGCTAATGGACAGAGTAATGAATGTGTTCTCAACGAATGTGGGGCAGAAGAAACATTAATTGACGATAGTGAAAGAAATTTGCTGAGATGGTTCGATCATGTTGAGAGAATGGTTGAAGAACGTTCAACGACGTAAGTCTATTCAGGCAAAGTAAGTGGTAGCTTACCCAGAAATAGACCGAAGAAAAAATGGTTGGAGTATGTGAATGAGTCTCTCAAGCAAAGATATATAAAGATTCATAGAAATACAAGAGCTTGCATAAAAGAATGTATGGATGGAAAGGAAGCAAAAGATAGGGACTTATGGAGGACAATTGTTTATAAGAAGAGTGACATCTGAAACGAAAGATTTTGGGTACTAATGGGTCCTCGTGAAGAGCTTTGCTTGGTGGATGTGGTTGGGGTGAAGATTATGGATCTTCTTATGGGTTTATCAGTTAGTGTGAGTGTTTATGTGCCAATCGTGATGTATGATGGTATTGTGAAGCTCTCTACCTGGGGTAATTGCTAGAGAGATTGACCAGCGACCCGCGTCGGAGCGGTGTTATGGAGCGAGTGTGTCATTTTGTGAACAACACGCTATGACTTCTAGATTGATCTAAAACCTATCCCTTCTCCTACACATTCATTACTCACCCTTACCATATAATTTGCTTGCTCCCTGGTAGTATGGCGAGACTAGAACCAGATGAGTTGCACTCACCTCGAAAGGGATTTGGCTTGATGATACAATAATTATAATAAAACAATGAAAGTGACGTTTTACGCGCAATGATAAATATCCCTCTTTTAGTGGATTGAGTTTAAATTTAGTTTATTGTAAGTTTCTAACGCCATTCTGTTGAGTCAACACCAGGAATTTTGTTAATTTTTTTTTTCAAAATATGAGGCTGTATTCGAAAAATGTGAGGTTACGTTCGAAGAATGGATTTTTACGAAATTTTTTTTCATCATTTAGATCAATAATTTTTGTATGTTTGAAAATTTTTTCATGAGAAATAATCTTTACCCTTTTAAACGATACTGTCAATAATAATATTGAATTTCTTGAAAGTATTAGTGAATTTTTCCGTCAAGTGACAGAGATTGGTCCCTCACTCCCTACAACTTTCAAATCCCGCCAGTAGTATACGGCTCCGGCAGATTTTGCCATAGTCGAATACTAATGGTGGAATTAAAATGTTTTAAAAAGCGTTTTCTAGCACTTTGTAAGAATTTGTTTAAATCTCACGTTCTTTCTCTTCCCTCTCTACCTTCTTCCCTTTCCCTTCTCATTCCTGCCTTCTCTCTCCTTCTGTCAACAACCTCTTAAATATATTGAAGGCTTCGATTCAATATGTGACCTGTCGCAACGAAAGGGACCTTAGTCGGAAAAAATCGATTTTTGGGTTTTTTCACTATTAAATACTTATTGAGTTGCTCTTTCTAATGAACAAAACGAAAAAATTCTAAAAAAATTTTCTGCCTTGCAATTAAGCGACATAGCGACCTTTCACTCATAGATTTTACGTTGTTCGCAGCTATTTCAAACGCTCGCCCTGAAAAATCTTGCCTTTCCGACTAAGGTACCTTTCTTCGCCACAGGTCACATATGGTGATATAATATTTTACAGTTAAGACTGGGCCCCTTGTCGCTTGGGTTTACCTCCCCCCCCCCCCCCCCAATCTCGTACAAAAGATATATTCTCTTAGGGAGCGCTCACATATTACGCAGCATTAAAAGGGGTTTGAAGTTACATTCACTTACTGTAGTACTTTCTTTTCTGGGCACTTTTCACACGCTTCTCCGACTAGATCCTTTGTTTCGAACTTACTAAATTTCTGATCGCTCCTCCAGAGTCCGCGATAGAAATTCGGGAACTGACATAGAAGTTTTTTAATAGGTGAATGGAAAATCCAAAGTTAAGAAAAGTTTTGTTGCAATATAATCAAAAAATGATAATATGAGCAAAAATAATTCTTGCAAATTATGCATTAAATATTAATACATCCACAGCCAAAAACAGTACCTAAGAAAAACTTTATAATTTTGGATTCATACAAAAAATTTCGAAAAATCGCAGAATTTGAAACTTAAATAAGAAATGGGACTCAAGGGCCATCCATAAATTACGTAAGCAAATAAAAGAATAAATGTCATATTGACATCTTTCTCAGATTTGCATTGATCATATTATTATCTCTCACATATTTGTTCTTTTATTTCTTACGTAATTTATGGATGATCCCTCAGAAGATATTGAAAGATCTAAAAAACGTTAAGGGCGTTTTTGTCTTCTACAAAGGCAATGTTTCTGAATTACTCAAATTTTGTATTCAAAATTCCTTTTTTTTCTTTACAATCTGATAAATATGTGACGCGATCCGAGAGAAGGTACCTTCTAGGCAAAAGTGAAATTTTACAGGGTGAGCGATTCAAGAAATCTCGAGCTCGGGGCGGCGGAGCGGAGGAGAAGTCTCAGAAGGGAATTCTGGCCCCCACTTTTTACAGTTCGACCGTGTTTCCCCACTCTCTTCTTCTCCCGTTCGTGCACCGGCAATCGAGGTCAAGTTCTCCCATCTATTGTCCTGCGCATGTGTTCAAAGATTCTTCCAATAATTTATATTTTGTGAAATAATGCAGATACAAAATTTCTGATTGCATCCCAAGAAAGATCAGTTAAAAAACTTATAGAATCCATTATAATCCGAAAATGGATTTTTTGCCTAGAAGGTACCTTTTCTCGGACCGCGTCACATATATCTAGGATTAAACCTAGAGTGATAGGTATTTAAGTAACGCTACTGAATTATCAATCTATTATATTTACAGAGTATTCATCAAATATTCACTTCCGTAGGAAACGTATAATTGATAACACGAGATCAGGAGACGCCAGATATAGCATTTCAGATGTTCCTTACATTGTGAAAATTCTACAAAATGGAACACAAATTTGTGCAGGTATTATAGTCTCGCCTGTACATATCTTAACCATTAAAGTATGTGTTGATGAACCGAATGTGACGATGTCAGTTGAATCTGGTGAACTTTCCACGAATACTGCTCAAATTCACCATGTAGAAAGCATGATCTTCGAAGGACATCTTGCCCTGCTTGTGATTAAACCATTCATCCTTCTTGAAAATCCATCCTTGCATCGAAACATAATACCTTATAATAAATTTGTATGGCCACGCACCCATGTTACTATTAGTGGTTGGGCACACATGAAAACAAAAACGTAAGTTGTTTAATTATGTGTATATCGAAAATAGAATAAAAAGTATTTTATAAAATAAAACCTTGTCTGCTCCTCCGTTGCAGTCAAAATGGAGAGCTAACGGTCAGTACTCGACGATCATCGTGTGTACCGGTAATCTCTTATGTTGGGTGTTACAAACACTACAGGGAACATAAATATGAGCTTACACAAGACAATATCTGCACTCGGGAACCATCTGGACAAAAAGGCTGTACGTATGAGGATGGCGGTTCTGCTTTAGTTTTGGACTATCAACTAGTTGGTGTTCTTATATTTGCTGGAAGCATTCTAGGTACATCTAGTCCGGATGTTTTTATACGTGTGGATAATAAAAACGCCTACAATAAGTGGATCATGTCATACATTGAACCATATATACAAAATGAAATGAATATACCGCACCCAACCAATCTATACCCACGACCTCAATATCCACAATATCGAGATCCACACAATGAATATTCACACCCACAAATTGTATACAATAAAAATTCAAATCCACATACTTCACACAATCATTATTCAGATCCACACACTTCACACTATCCACACGCTTCACACCAATAAGACAGAAGAAAAATTACTATCTTGGGATAATAACATTAATAATACATTTATTAGTAATTAACAAAAACTGCAACAGTTGTAACAGTTAGAAGTTTTCAGTTTAATTTCCGAGCTTAACTTGTGACGCTAAATGCGTGAAAGGAATTGATAATCATTATCAAATAAAGTTCTACATTGTCCAGAAATTACATTGTTTTTCGTTTCACTTACTTTTTTCCGATTAATTTCTATTATTTTATGTCACTTCGAAAGATTCTATCTTGTGTGTCGAATTCGAAAGATTCAAAATCTCATATCGATTGTATTGAGAACACCACTCCCAATTTAAGGTTATTAATTCCAAATTCATCAATGTGTACATCCAAAATAGCAAGAGACTAAATAAAACTGAATCTTTCAAATATGTTCGATGTCATTAACGCTTATGATAGGTGGTTGAATTAACTACAACTTATAAGTCAACTAGATAGAAAACTTCAGATTGAAATGTAATTTATACACGCTACCACTTGAGCCACACTGTCTTTCTCAATAAAAAATATTCAATTCCTACATATATTTTTACCTAATTGTAGTGAAAGTATCTAAAGTATTATTTATTTTCACCATTTGTACCGAAATTGCAATAAATTTCTTCCTCACAGAGGGAGGTTTGTGATGATGTAAATTTTCAAATCATTTTTTTGACACATTTTAATATAGTTCGACCCCAGAAATTCAAAAATGCAAGTTTCAATGTGTGTGCGCGCGCGTGTGTGTGTGTGTGTGTGTGTGTGTGTATGTATGGTGACGCTGCGGACCATCAATTACGCAAATATTTCCTTTGTTGCGTTGATGATCACTCCTCGAATTTTTGAACAAGGATCTCCTGGTTCGTCGAATGAAAAGGACACGATTCATATACAAGAAAGCCGTTTATTGAAATTATTGACTGGGTAACAAGTTGATCGCGCGAGTGATTACAGTCAACGGATAGTTCCTTTCGTTACGAGTTTCCAAATTCGACTGACTGTAGGGAAAAAAATTCGCAGTAGCATAGGTAGGGAGAAGGGCTAAGTCTGGAAGAAGTGGGTGTTGAAAAATGCAGTTTTCTCAGGTAGAAGTTGTGACTTAGCGAAGGACTAACAAGGATCGGAATTTTGAGAAAGTGGCGACGAAGGCTACGTTGAACCCATAGTAAAATAATCCTATTGTACATATTTCAAATTGTCGTAGACGAAAGAAGAAAGCTATGGATGGTATTGAAGGACAGCAAAGTGCCAAGCCTGTCGTCTAAATTATAAGTGAAGAATTCCGAAGGATATTGGAAAAAGGATCCTTAAACCCTTAGATAAATTTGAAGGCGATTTTACAAGTTCGGCTTCAACATGCCGGCCCCCTTGAACGGTCAAGTTCAAAAACAAGAAGAAAAGCACATAATGCAATAGCAGATACGATCATGAAGGTGTACGTTGATTTAATTGTATAATAAACAGATATAGTAATAAGTAATGGTTTCTACATATGTGTAATGGACGTAGAGGAGCATTTGATTCGTATCTTGAAAGAATGTGGAATACAGGCGATTCATATACGCAAACACATAATTCAGAAGCACAATTTGTACAAGAAATATCGCTTAATATAGTTTAAATTGTGAGTTTAGATAAGATCTAGAAATTACTTCTTATCTCTATTGGCAGAGGAGAAATCCTTTTTACACTTCGTTTGTACTCTCCCTTGTGTGTTTTCACAGTGACTACTCGGATGATTTTGTCGCTGCCTGGATGTACTGCTACAATTCGGCCGAGGTTCCATTGAATCGGGGGTACATTATCATCGCGTAAAGTGACAATGTCGCCGATTTTTACGTTTGTGACATTACCGTTATGCCATTTCCTTTTTACGTTTAGTTGGTGAAGATAGTCTTTATACCAACGCGACCAAAAATGCTGACGCATCTGCTGAACTCGTTGCCATGATGATAAACGTGCTTCCGGAATTTCTGTTAAAAGTCGTTCTGGCATGCTTTTAAAGGAATCGCCTATAAGGAAGTGAGCCGGTGTTAAGGCAGATAGGTCGTTGGGATCTGAGGAGAAGGGGGTCAGAGATCGCGAATTTAGGATTGCCTCTATCTCAGTGGTCAGAGTAAGTAAATCTTCATATGTCAGAAGAGTGTTGCCGACAACTCTCAGAAGGTGATGCTTAAATGATTTCACCGCGGCTTCCCAAATCCCGCCAAAATGTGGAGATCGCGGTGGGATTACGTGCCACGCGATATTGTCATTCGACAGTGCTCTCCCTACCGATTCGTTATGCTCATGTGAAGATAAGAGACTTTGAATTTCCTGAATCTCATTTTTGGCGCCAACAAAATTTGTGCCATTGTCTGAATAGAGATCTGAACTCAGACCACGTCTACTAAAGAATCGCCGCAAAGCAGCCAAAAAAGCGTCAGTCATGAGATCACTAACGAGCTTGATATGAATGGCCTTAGTAGCGCAGCAAACGAAAACAGCTGCGAAAATCTTAAATTTGTTCCGATTTCTGTGTCGTTTTTCTTTTATAAAGAAAGGACCGCAATAATCTATACCCGTCACTAGAAAAGGGCGTTCTAGAGAGAGACGATTTTTTGGTAGATCTCCCATCACATATTGGGGAGTAGATGGTTCAGCGCGAGCGCAAATAACGCATTTATATATTATTCGTTTGACCGCATTTCGTCCGTTTGTAATCCAAAAGTTTTGATGTAGGGCATTAAGGGTAGTTTGTATCCCACCATGCATAGCTTTTATGTGTTCTTCTTGAATTAAAACGTCAGTGAAATGATGCCGCGGTAACAACGCTGGATGTTTATGTGAAAAAGAGAGATTAGCTTTATCGAGTCTACCTCCTACTCGCATAATTCCGCCAGAGTCAATAAAAGGAGATAGATTGTTAACATTTCTCTTTAACTGACTCTTGAAATTCAAAGCTTTCGGTTCATTAGGAAAGCCTACTTCTTGAATCAATATGATCATAGTAATGGTAGCGTTTTTTAATTCGTTAATCTGTAAGTCTCATGTTAATTTATTTTCAGTTTTCGCGTTGTGGGTGACTCGCTTACAACAAGCAATAATTCGTCTCAATTCATTGGAAGAAGAAAAGTGCTGTAATATATTCATTGTAACCTTTGACTTGCATGATTCAGAATTGGACTCTAAAATTTCAAGTTTGGTAACTGAAGAAGATGCGATGGGTTTCGTTGATTCCAGCTTTTCAGAGAATTTTACGACTGAATTTGGCCAAAGATTTCCATCTTCGTTGATCCATGTTGGTCCATTTAGCCACAATTGAGAATCAATTAATTCTCTAGGCTTGAGACCTCGTGAAATGAGGTCAGCAGGGTTGCTTTTTGACCGAATGTGTCTCCATTCATAATTCGCGATAGAACTGGTTATGGTTGCGATGTTAGAAACGCGGTTTCTTTCAAAGTTCGGGAGTAAGTTAAGAGGAGTGTTGATCCAGTGTAATATTATTGTGGAATCAGACCAAAAAACAATTCTTTCAAAGGTTAAATGCCCCAACGCTTGAAATGTCGCTTCATATAATTGAGCTAATAGAAGAGCTGCGGACAGCTCTAGTCGCGGTAAAGATATCGATTTAATCGGAGCGAC
>JAUMHM010086325.1:0-11029 GCA_032362435.1 Melikaiella ostensackeni
AGATCAGAAATTATTTCAACATAAACGTTTCCAAAGTTTCAAAAAACCTCGGAACATTAAGATAATTCAAGGATTCAGCAAAATTTGTTGAAGATTTTCACAAATATTTCAAAGATTTAGAACATTTTTAGAATTTCGAGATAAGGTTTTAAGGAACTTAAAAGATCAGGAATTGTTTCAAGCGGTTCCCTTAATATTCATTTATTGGACCCTAAAGCCAATGCGATCACCAAAAATTCCAAAATAATTTTACGATTGAGGGTCAATATAATCCCACCTCTACATAAATTTTCATTTTTTAGTTGATTTGGAGCTGAGATTTTAGAACATACGTTACATAGAATATTTGCTTCATGCAGCATATTTGAAAATTTAACGATATCGCTATCTTGTTGTTTCAATAAAATTAAAACGTTACTCAATGGCGTTCTTTTATTAAACTTTCCTCTTGTCACGTATTCCATTCCTTTAAGGTCATTTAATGCTAGCTTTAACTTTCATGTCCTTGACGATTCATACTGGTTTCGAAGAAAAGATTACATTTGACTCTCAAAATATTTTCAAGCATAGTAAACTTAACAACTGGAGATAAATTATTTTTCAACAACAATGACGGAAAGGATAATATAAAGACATTAAATATGTAAGATGTCGACTTTGCACTATGTCCGCCGACCTATGTGTCGTAATAAAAGTAACTGTTCATTTTTTTTCAATATACTCGAAGCTAAAGATTTAAAATGTACGACACTAGGTCTATTAATGTTGAAATTTACCTCAAATGTACCAGCTGGCGATCATGGGGTCTTAGTAATAACTGAGCGTTTTGCCTTTTATCTAGAATTTTCAAAACTTCCAAATAAAAGTTCGGGTATTTTTAAAGTTATACAAGTTTTTTTTATGAGATCCATAATTTATTATAACGATTTTCAGTAGATGTCAAGAAAGTGTACATATTATTATTAATGACAATTTTAATTCAAGAAAAATGAAAAAAATTATAGGATTTTTAAAATTGTACAAAATCAATTGAAAGAGGTGCAGTAAGGGAAAGTGAGGGGGGGGCGATGAGGGAAAATATGGGGAAGTAAGGAGTAATGTGAGGAGAGGAAATGAGGAAGTGAAGGGAAATAAGGAAAAGGGAGTGGAAGTAAGGCGAAATGAGAAAAAGCGTTGGAAAATGGGGGGAAGTGAGGAGAGAGGAAGGCTTGAGAAAATGAGAGTCTGGGAGGGAATATTCGGGGAAGTGCGGGGAGGGGGAGATTTGAACCATAATACAGTAAATTATATTTTTCATCTCAATTCTACATGCCAAGAGCTTCAATTTGAGCCATCTCCGGAGAAAATCAGACTAAGCGAAAAGCTTCAAGAATGATGGTCCAAGTAACGAAATTTTCCTCATTTTTGTTTTATTTCAACTACCGATATAAAAAAAAGAGGCTATAACATGGCAAATATTTTTTTAAATCTCAATTCTACATGCCAAGAGCTTTGATTTGAGTTGGCGGGAGCCGAGAATTCGATAACGAACATCCTTCGTTTCTCTTTGTCAAAGAGTACGATGTCAGGCCTCGTGTGTGCAACCTTTAGCCCGAAGTCGAAGTTCCAGTAAATTTCGCACATCTCGTTTTCGACAATTGACTCTATCTCTCTGGGAGCGTTCGGTAGGGTAGGGCCCTCGGTTAACACCATAAGAGCGATAAAGATGGTAATAAAGCATTCTCAGGGCCGCATTGTGCCTGTGAAGATACGTCGTTTCCGCGTGAGTGGGGCACCCGGATAGCATGTGACGTAGGTGCTCAGAATGTACATGACACGCTCTGCATCTGTTGCTGGGAACTTCTTCACGTGAGATGCGGCTACGGTATACCAAGGTGGAAATAACACGGTCCTGACACGCCAAAATAAAACCCTCTGTACCTGAATTAAGTCCGTATGATTTAAGGAAAGCAAACGTTAACTCTATCGACAAGGACTGATCTTTTACATTTCTGTGGAAGATTCCATGCATTCTCTTGTCGTGGAGATGTTCGAGGAAGCCGCTCACCTCTGCTTTCTTCACTCGGGCTTTCAGAAGTGAGGCCCCTAGATGGAGTAATGTACTTTCCTCACTTCTGATGTTAAGGTCCAGGCCAAGGGTCCCGGCCGCCTGCTCCTCGGTTTTGTCGAGGAACGCTTCTTTGCCAATCATCTCGTGGTTTCTGACCATTTTCAGAAAAGGATCTCTTCCATTTGCCACGATGTGAGCTGTACCCAAGATAATTCTGTCATAAAGACACTGGATATTTAAAAGTCCGCGTCCGCCTTCACGGCGTGGGATGTGTAAGCGCGGAACGGACGAGTTCATATACAAACTGTTCCGCATATGCATCATCTTACGTGTGGCGATATCGCGGGCGGTGAGCTCGTGCTTCGTCCATGAGACCACCCCAAATGAATAGAATAAAACCGGGACGACAAGCATGTCAGTTGCAGATATCTTGTTCAACGCCGACAGATTGGAAGACCAAATCTGTCGAAGGAGACGCTTGTATCTGATTCGGGGAGCCTCCTTCACTGATGTTATATCCTGAATGCGGCTCTCTGGCACGCCTAGGTATAGGTAGGTCTCTACAGCGTAAAGGTGTCTTATAGCGCTTCTGTCCACGAGTTCGAGGTTATCGCTAATGCTAGCAAGTCGTCCTCGTTTCAAATGAATCTTGGCACACTTGTCCAATCCAAAGTTCATGCAAATTTCTCTTGTGTACCCCTCGACGATCTTTAGAGCATCCTTGAGATGCTGTGTCCCAGAAGCATAGATCTACAAATCATCCATATAAAATATATGAGTGACCTCATGCTAACGATTATAAGATCCGCCGCAGAGGTACACACGAGAATTGTGTAGTGCGAGCGATAGTGACAAAAGTGTGATGCAAAAGAGAAAAGGGCTCATGGTGTCACTCTGAAAGACACCCCTCTGGAAGGTGACGCTGTTAGTTGTCACGCGATGTTTTCCAGATGAGATAGGAAATCTGGTCTTCCAAAGAAGCATCAATTTCTCTATGCATCCCACTATGTGTGGACGAACCTTCAAGCTTCCCAACAGACAGATGATAAGTTATTGGCCTGTAGTGCCTTGGGTTGGAAAAATCACCTTTCATTGATAGGAGTGCAGTGCGTCCTAACACCAACCACTCCGAAATTGGCGTCTCCAACTCTGAATATAAATTGAAGATTCAGGCCAGATGTTGGTGTGTAGAAGTGAACTTCTTCCAACAGAAGTTCTTGGTACCTACCGATCCAGCCGCGGAGAAGTTCTCCGTGCCCCTCAGTCCTTTCTTCACCTCTTCGGCAGTGATTGGTAGACATTGATCTTCGGACGTTATGAGGTCGTTGCAAAGCTCTTTAAAACGCATGAAGTTCTCAGTGTTTTCATGTAATGGTTGTTGAACTTCATAAATCTTTCTCAAATAATTCTCAGCCTCCTCGGACGTAGACGGATTTTCGACTAAAACAGGGGGATCGCTGGAGATGCGCGATAGGTCAGCGAGAAACTGTTTATTCTTCCTGACACACTGAATAGGGGACGCGTTCTGTCTAGCCCAGCCAATTTCCTTGTTTAGTTGAGCAAGCGCCTTTTGGTCTTTTGATTCATTGTCGGCCTTACCCTTCGAAATAAATCGGTCAAGGCTCTCGCCGCATCATGAACTGAACAGTTTATGGTCCAGAGGTCGCACTTCTCCGAGAGATCCTCATGAGGGGCGTCATTCATTTCAGCCAGATCTGGGGGTTAAGGAGGAAGCTGCATGTTGGTGTGTCTCCTCGTCCTGAAATTGCCATCATCTCTCGGGGTTGCCTGATTTCCGCGGTTGTTCGTGATGTCGCTTCCACTTCTTCGATTGCGGCTTGTCTTTGAAGCAGTTGGGAAAGCGTTCCTGTCTGCAACAGGTTTTCGAAGCGGTTTTGCATCATCTGCTGCGAAACTTGCCAAAGCTCGGGGTGTTTCTGGCACTACAGAGTGTGCAGGCGCGCCATGTATCTCCTGCGAGCAGGGATAATGCTGGCATCGTAGCGGTCCAGCGAGTCATCTCTGAGTCGATCCGTCCACTCAAGACGTCTACCGTCTCGCCGATCTGTCATCGTGTTTTTATCCAAATTATTTGCAGCACCCTGAACTTTAAAGCGATCGGCGCTGTTTGCCGACACATTGTCGGGTGCTCTGCGTGTTCTATGATTTTAAACCGCATTCACAACTGGGATTGGTGCTTTCATAGTTGTTTCCACGAGAAGCTAGGGGAAGGGTTGGTCCACCCTTGCAGATCCCTGCACTCAAGGGTAAGCTGATACTCTAGCATAAAAGGGCTCGACACGAGAGAGACGAGAGAGTCGACGGCTGGGTTATCAGCTGCGTAGGACCCAGAGCAAGCAACTCTGTCAAGGGTGAAGCCTCTGCCTTCACTCCTACGTACAAACGTTCGTTCACTGGGAGTAAGCAATCCTGTCAAGGGTGGAGCCTCTGCTTCATATAAGGGCATAACCGTTAACTCAGAGTCTTAAGGATTAGGAGCAGAAGTCCAGGAACTTCTGTCATCCTAACACCCTGAGTTCTTAGCAGTGAGGAAAACCCTTAAACCAAGGAATCGAAGTCAGCTTCACTTCCTGGGTGGGAGGAAGACCTTCACCATCTCCTGCACGAATGAGGACCTATACCTCAAGATTTGGCGATTAAATAAAGAGAAGTTTTTATCCTGCTCCACTTTCCTAATCCCGAGGCATAATAAAAGAGGGAGAGAAAGCGAATATTTCACGAGGCACGAGGGTTCAAAATAAAAATCAAAACAGAGCAAGTCTCTTCTCACTGCGCCATTAATGCAAGAAATGTTGTAAAATTCACGTAGCTCTAAGAGTACCTTGACCTACGGCCTTTTTGAGAACGTTCGTTCCGTACGCTCGTATAACTTAAAATTAAATGAATTGATGAATCTTATAAATTGAAACCCTAAGGGACACCTGTATTCAGCAGAGACTTTTTAGCCTACCGCATATTCTTTCTAATATATTGTATTCTAAAATCTTGATTTATCCCAGCGCTAGAATAATCATTCAATTAGGATTATTTCTTGTGATTGATAGGATGGACGATTAGCTAGGCGTGACTACGCATTTATATGGCTAATTCATGTATCATTAGCTTATGTGGGACTTTTCAATAAAAATAAAATCAATAAAAGAGAATCGAAGTTTCTTTTCGTTTGCTCGTGCCAATTCACACAAAGATATGAAAGAACTTGATGATTGGTTAGATAAACTCGAAAAACAAATAAAAAATTCAACGAAAAATAAGTGAGAATCCTCTCTTGAATTCAGATATAGAAATTGAAGTGAGCAAAAGAAAAAAACTTTACAGTGCAAAAGGACTAAGAGACGCGATAATGTGTAGTGAAAAATCAAAAATATTCAAATTAATGTTAATAATGAATGTCAAACTAAATATAAGAAATACCCAAGAAGACGATGAGAAACAGAAAATTGAGGACGAAATTGACAAGAGCCAAAGCACCGGAGACTTGGACAAGACAAGACGACAGGTGAAGATTCCTAAAACACAACAGGAATATAACCAGGCACAAACATAGGCAAAAATAGACTCCCTGCTGCTGGAAATGGAGGCAAGAAACCATCGGATGATAGAAGAAGAAAGGAGGCGCCAAGAAAAAGATGAAAGAGAGAAAGAGAGAAAGAAAAATCATTAAATACAAAGCTCGCCACGCTAGAATCGAAAATAACAAGGACATTAGACGTGACGAGCATGAACACACAGAAATTATAAGAGAGAAATTCACAAAAAGTAGTACAGTTACAAAGGCTAGAAGCCTCACAGACACGCATAGTCGAGAAAATCACAGCAGACCCAAGACCGCCCACTCCCAGAGACAGCAACATAAATTATACATTACCAGAATTCGATGGACAAGGCAGCCCAATCCGCTACTTACACCAGCTGCGACAATACTGGGATGCCGCTAATCCAAGGGAAGGAGAGGTTAAATATATGTTGGAAAAATCTCTAACAGGCCCACCTGGCGACTGGTGGCAGATCATCAAATCAAATTTAAGAGACATCGATACGTTCATCTACAAGTTCTAATGTCGCTATTGGAGTGAGCAGACTTACCATGAACGCAGAAAGCACCTGGAGTTCGGTTATTACACCGCGGCAAGAGGAGTAACCAAAGCCGAATATGCGACCAAAATTTACGCAGAGGCTTTAGAAATGGACCCTCATCCAAAGGTCAGAGAGCTAGTGTATGAATTAGCTAGACATTTTGGTGACGGTATTGAATATGCGATAATCGGACGAGGAATCAACGAATACAAACCGTTAATATAGCTCTAAAAGAATTCGATGATCTAAGTCGACCATCTATTCGATACCCGAATCACAACCAATGGAGACACAAGAGGAGTGACCAAGACAATTAGAATACAGCACCACAACAGCAATGGCGGCCAGAGACTGGAGCAACAAATGCTTGTAGTAGCACCCACGCAGCCAACAGGTCGGGATCTCAGACAGAAGCCAGACTGCCCACAGGGCAGCAAGGGGCTCGAAACCAAGGAGAAAACGGTAATTGGCGAAACCCAGCATCGCAACTACCCAGTCACAGGATCAGAAATATGCAGGTGGAGACAAGCCTGGACTCGAGGGGACTGAGGGGCGTACCTGAAGGTACCTATGATGGACAGGGAAACGAGTCGACTCCACGCCTTTAAAAGAAAATATAGCACAAGACGTGGCGCCATAAACAACACTAAAGACTCACACAGAGGACCAGAACCATAAGCCCGAGGACATAACTCTATCTGAACTCAAATTGCAAGCAGAAAAAAAGTGAGGGAGTTGAGGAGGAAGTACAAAAAAGTCTCTCGGAGCTTCTGCGGAAATACAAGGATGTTTTCATGCAGGCCAGGGACAAGACTACTCACCTTTTATCAACACGTGTTGCGGACTCAAGAGCACCAGCCATTTGCAAGTCGCAGTTACCCTATACGGATGGCGTATAGAGAGAAAGTAGAATGAGAAATTCAGAGAATGCTTACCCTGGGGGTGATTCAAAGATCAAATAGCCCTTACGTAAGCCCTATAGTGCCCGTTATAAAAAATATGGGTCAATGACACTCTGCTTGGATGCCAGGAAACTGAATGAGATCCTGGTAAAAGATTGAGACTGCCCAGAACCCGCCGAGGTGCTATTACAGAGATGCAAAGGTACCAAAATTATGACTACCCTGGACTTAACCATGAGCTTCTGGCAGGTGCCTCTACACCAGGACTCTCGGCAATACTCGGCCATCCAACACCGAGGACGCACGTATGAGTTCAAGGTAATACCATTCGGACGTAAGACGAGCACAGCAGCCTTGATACGCGGACTGGATTGCGCACTCAAAGGAATGGAAGAAAACACAATATCATTTGTCGACGACACGTTAGTGATATGAGAGTCAAACGAGCAACACTTGCAGCACCTCCAACAAATTCTGCAGAGACTCAAAAATCACAATCCCACGTTAAACCTGGCAAATTCACGTTTCTTCCAACAAGAAACAAAGTTTTTTGGTCTCATCATCACCACTAGAGGCATTGAACCAGACCCGGAGAAGATCCTTACTATCAAAGAGTTTCCAGTACCGAAAAACATCAAACAGTTAAGGGAATTTTCCGGGCTCGTCAACTTCTACTCAAAGTTCAGTAGCCAACACGCGGAGAAAACAGTACCCCTTCTCAAGCTGATAAAAGAGGGTACGAAATGGCAGTGGAATGAAGAGAAGCTAATAAGTTTCGAAGAGATAAAAAATCTGTTCTGCGAGACGGTCCTGCTATACTTCCCAGACCCCAAGAAGACTTATTACCTTGAGACAGACGCATGCAATGCCGCATTAGAAGCGGTACTCTATCAACTGAATGAGAGGCTAATGAGAGAAATTATTACCGTAGCAAGTAGAACCCTGAAGGGACCGGAATTAACCTACTTCACCACCGAAAAGGAATTACTGTCCATTGTATGGGCGTTAGAGAAAGTCAGAACGTACTTACTGGGAGCCAATATTATTAATCGTACTGACCATATGGCACTAACATTTTTGAAAACGTGTCGCTTTGTAAACACGCGACTAACCAGGTGGATGTTAGCCATCCAAGATTAAAAAATGCAGATTGAACACATACCTCGCAGAAGCAATGTGATGACCGACATACTGAGTCAAGTAGATGAAAAGGGAGCTCATCAAAAGAATCGGAGAGAGTTGAAGCTGGCAGTAAACGAGCCCAAATTCCAAGGCAGTAGGAACACGAAGGGAAAGCTATCACGCCCACAAAACTACCAGAAGGAAGACCCCAAAACTCAGTAGAATCATAAATCAGCTCAAGGACCGAGGAGGCAATGCTGAGAAAAAATTCAAGCTACACAAAGGGATCCTTCATTGCAAGGGCAATGGAAAAAGTCGCGTTCACATTCCATTGAAACTAATGACCACCCTAGTTGAGGAGTGCCACCTGACTTACGGCCACAGGGGGCCGCACTGGACTCTGTGCATACTAAAAGAGAGAATTTACCATACTAAGCTGGCCAGAACGACTCGACGAATTCTCAGCACCTGTGATTCCTGCCAAAGGAATAAGGTCTCAACAACGACATCCCCAGCATTACAAGAACCGGTTTTTCCAACGAAACCACTGAGTATCGTCTCATTAAATCTCTCCGGTCCTCTCACAACTACCACCTGTGGTCATGAATACATATTGCTTATTATGGACACCTTCTCAAAATACACGAAATTATACTCTACGAGAAAAGCTACTAGTCAAGCGGCAATAAATAGCCTAAATCGATTCATTGACACGGTGGGAAAAGCTAGAGCGTGAGTTATCAGACTGAGGAACTCAGTTAACCAGTGCCAAGTGGGAAGCAGCACTAGCAGTGAGAGGAATCAAAATAACACTTACATCGATTTGACACCCACAGGCCAACATGGTAGAACGGGTGAACAGAGAGCTAGCTAGACTTTTTAAAACGCTCTTCGAGCCAAACAAACACAATTTTTGTTACTCACAGCTCAATAACATCGAGCAGATTATCAATGAATCATATTATGAAATAATAGGAGCAACCCCTTATGAACCGAAACGAAACAGGAATTATCTCTGAAGTCGGAGTGCGTGTATTGGCGAGGGCATGTTATACGTCTAACGCCACAGCAGGCACAGTCGCCAAATTTCTGGCACTCTACGAAGGGCCTTACATAGTAAGAAAGAGAGAGTAGCCAGGAATGTATCCGTCCTTCAGCATCTAACCACGCAGAAGGAGAGAGCGCAATACCACGCTGAGGACCTCAAGCGATACGTTCAATAGAAATAGAAGGCAGAGAGGAGGTGGAAGAGTGCCTGCAGGCGAGAGACGCACTGCGTGGGCGTCATTAGCCGACGGACAGTTTAAGAGAGAGCAACGATGCTTGACGCCACCACTCAATACGGACAAACCGACTCCAAACAAAGCGTTCAGATCCAATGCAACCTGGATGACGAAAAGCAGACCACGAAAACAGCGTAGCAAGCAGATGGAAGAGCAAAGACGGCACGACCTCGGTTCATCGATGGAAAAAGGAAACGAGCGGTGAAAAGGAAGCCCCCCATGAACGTTCATGGTGTGAACCCATTCAGAAGAAAAGCTCTAGTAAGACACGTGGGTACGAGCACCAGAGAGACGGAGGAGGCTGAAATAACAGCTGGAAGAGCGAGTGAGGCAGAAATATTGCTGGGAGGAGAAAGTCTCATAGTGAGAGCAATGAGTCACCAAGGATAGGTCCAGGCAAACCAGGAAGAGAAAATTTGGAACGAGAATGGGACAAGAAAAGGAGAAACGGCACTCGTAAGTACAATGAAAGAAGAGGGACCACATAAAAAGGAGAAACTCCACGTACTTTCACTGAACAACCTGCGACTCGTGCCGGGAGAAGTGCATGGAGAAGGAAGAAAGAAGAATAAAATTGAAATAACAACGAGAGGAATGGAGAAGGACCAACAGAAATGCATGAGAAGAAGCAAGCAGGACATCCTGCATGAAGAGATTGCAGCGAGACTGGAGAGGCCTGTAAACAGAAAGGGAAAGCTCCCTGCGCCCAGACTATCGAGTCGGTGATCAAAAGGATTGCGCTGGAGGCCAGAAGGAGAGGAGGTGACGACATGCAAGAAATGTTGTAAAATTCACGTAGTTCTAAGGGTATCTTTACGTAGGGCCTATTTGAAAACGTTCGTTCTGTACGCTCGTATAGGCTAATAATAAATAAATTCCTGAATCTATCAAATTGAAACCCTAAGGGACACCTGTATTCAGCACAGACTCTTAAGCCTCCGGCATATTTTTTTATATAAGGTATATTCTAGAATCTTGATTAATTCCAGCGCTAGAATAATCACTTAATAAGGATTATTTCAAATAGAGATTAAATTAGATTGATAGATAGACGATTAGCTAGGCGTGACTACGCATTTATAAGGATAATTCATGTATCATTAGCTTATGTGTGACTTTGCAATGAAAATCGAATCTATAAAAGAGAATCGAAGTTTCTTTCCGTTCGCTCGTGCCAATTCACGATCCTCGAATAAATTGTGGAAGAAAATAAATGTATTTACATGGGTAAATCTTCGAAAAATTATATTTTAAATAAAAATTAACAAATCGAATGTTTCAATATATATGTGTTTCGATTAGACAAGTGTGCCAAGATACATTTAAAGCGATGACCACTTGCTGGCGTTAGCGACGACCCTGAACTTGTGGAAGAAGCCCTATTAGACACCTTTGCGCTGGAGAGACCTACCTATACCAAGGCGTACCACAGAGCCGCATTCAGGATATAACATCAGTGAAGGAGGCTCTCCGAAGCAGATACAAGCGTCTCCTTCCACAGATTTGGTCTTCCAATCTGTCGGCGTTGAACAAGATATCTGCAACTAACATGCTTGCCGTCCCAGTTCTACTCT
>JAUMHM010086327.1:0-11028 GCA_032362435.1 Melikaiella ostensackeni
AAATATCCCAGTACAATGCTCCTTCGATACATTCAGGATGCCGGCAATAGGAATTTAATCAATGATGATAATGGCGCGGTAAGGACATTTGTTCAGAATGACGAGACACGTAACATTTAAAAAATTCAGCCAAATTAACGGAAACCACTTTTCCCATAGGCGTATTAAAAAATTCAGTTTCTTCTACTTCCCTACCCTCTTCCAATGCACTGAATTTTGCAGATGAAATAACGTTGAGTTTTAGGTCTCCCAAAGTCTTCAAAGTATTTTTCATTCGTACAATAATCATCTTTTCGCATTCTCCAAAAAGCTATTTAAATACTCATGAGATAAATTTATTATGAAACCTGTTCTAATATAGAGAAGGCTTTTCCTCTTCTCAAGAGTTTATTCAACAGACGGATATTTTGAATTGCACCTCGTAACCAAACGTCAATGTCCTCAAATGTGGTATTTTCTTCCAAAAGTTTGTTTTTCTCCATGTTCATGAGTTTAATTAATTTTTCACACTCTTCTGAATTTATTTTCGAATATTGTAGTGAAAAAGCTCACTCAACAATATGTGCGTAAAACGCTTCAGTACTGATCGCTAGACAAGTGTGTTGGAAATTACAAGTCTGTTATAACATTCAGTAAAATTGATTGCATGGAGGTTTGTTTTCGACTGAGGAGCTCAAAAGGAAACATCTCCTTATATAGCCGTCAAGTTGTTTTTGTTATTAACAAATAGAGTAGGGATATCACTAGAAGATGCTATATTTAATTCTGAACTCAATATTAAGACTGAGTATTGACCTTGATATGAGAAAAACAAATGTTTGAAATACCATTTCAAGTTGTAAACAACATTCCTTTGTAATTATTAAAAGATATTTTGTTTATACTTCAATGATTTTTATTTATAGAATATTTGCTGAGATGAATTATTGAAACCAGACTTGGTATTTCGAAGGATCAAAGAAATGACCGCATACGAGTATAAAAAGATTAAACAATCCATTTGTTGATGGGATTAAACCGGCATTAAATTTGTCATTTAGAGAATGCAATAAATCAAATTTATAGACGAAACAAAATGTCGTACTTACCCATCTCAAATTACCCTTGAACACCTGCATTCTAACGTGGGAAAGAATATTTTTTTGATTTAAATTTACTGACAGAAGGCAGTATAACACTCCAATGTTATTATCACATCAAAGCATAAACGTGAAACCATATTAGATTATCACCGGATATAAACAAATATCTTTAACAATAACAAAATCGAATGTTATTTAAAGTATAACATACCATTGTGATTATCACAAGATCAAATTGAAAAACAACATTCCATTGTAATCAAATCATATCTGATTCACATAAACAGATTATGTCGTCATTAACTTTATTGTACTGAATCCTCAAAAACCAATGACATCATCATTACCTTATCTTTTTAGACGCCTCGATATTTAGCACGGACATGAACCCCGTTTTTAGCAAGGAACAGAACCATGTCGGTAACAGGAATCTGTGTCTAGAACTCCCCCTGCTCCTGTACTCACGATTACTTGAAAACAGTTGCAGATAAATTGATGAAATTTGGAGGGCTTCTTTCACCACGAATATCTCAAAACCAATTCAGGCATTTCTAAAAATATTAATTACATTGTTTGAGCACTTTATAATATTTAAAAAAATGTTTTTTTTTACAGTAAAACTTTTTATATTAAGATATGTAATTCAAAGTTGCTGCAAGGATATAAAAAATTCCTTGACTTGAGACGAATCGATTAAACTATAATATGAATACATTTTATTGAAGAGTAAGGAAGTTATGGTCATTTCTAATCATTCAAAAATCGGCTCATTATGGTGAAACTTTTATCATTTGCATAATTCAAAATTGACGCAAGGATAGAAAAGATTCCTTGTTCCAAAAATAATCGGTTGACCTACTTGTATTTGTGTATTTTTACTTCTTCCATGTGGAAAAACGGAGATCGAATGCACAGCTTGTTTATTTTTCCGAATTTTTATTCGTCATAGTTTTTATATTTCCGAATTACCATTTCTCCTAATTTTTATTTTATCGAATTGCAATTGATCTAATTTCTATAATTCCGAATTACCAATTGACGTAATTTTTATTTTACCGAATTTCGCAACATATTTTTTCTCAGTCGGGTACACCTTATGCGACACGTCTCATATTTTCACCGAATCCATGGTCGATCAGTGCCCCCCCCCCCCCAAGAAATAAATACTGATTTTACAGCCCAGCGGGGCGGCATCACCCGCCTTTCATATTTATGTACTAATACTCACGTACAATACCTTGTTATTTGTAGTACATAAGGAAAATCGCGGTAAAACCCGTGTATACCTACGTAAATACAGCGGACTTGAATTCGACCTGGCGCCGTACAGTGGTCAAAATCAGGCTTTTACTTTTCATAATCCTCTGCAGGCTCTATTTTTTGACGGATTTAGATTTTTTTTGTAGAAACGCTCAGCATTAAATTCTTGAAAACTTGACTAGCTTAGATTTTTCAATTTCTTTTTGTGTGCAATAGTATTTGAACAAATGAAGTGGCAAAGTTATCATTTTCAACAATACAATTTTTATCTCTAAAAAAATGCCAAAGTAAACCCAATATTGCATCTGTACTCATGGAATTTAAATGATGCGATTAATAGTTAACTCATTATTATAAACAAATATTATAAAAAAATTCTTGACTGTGATGCTTAACTGTTGTAAATATTATTTTACTCATCTAAAATTTGTTAGATTGACTGCTAGATCGATATATACTAACAACTTATCACATGTCAACAATTACTATTGTTACGAGCAATTTTATCAACAATTATTCAATTGTGGTTTTTATTTCTAGACCGCACTTCTCCTTCCTATTGGAAAAAATGGAATCTGTTTCGGAAATGATGATGGACTATGAAATATTGTTGAAAGTAAATAAATTCAATTGTCCATAACAAATATATTAAACAAACGTCCCAATTGCATGATTTTTCGTAGAAAAAAAGTTTTTTTTCCATTAAATATTTTAGAGAGCAAGCTTATATTTTTTATTCAATTAAGATATTCTCCTGGTAATTAAGTTAACGATTGTTATAAACAAATTATGAGAAAAATGTGCAGCTATAACAGTTTCCTACATAAATGAGTGATTTTTTCTGTCTAAACATTTGGAATACGTAGATATTGATGTTTTTACAAATTAGTTAAGGAAAACAAATAATTTTTATTTGTAATAACAAATAGTATAAACAAGTGCTCCAATTAAATGTTTTTTCGTGGAAATTTTTTTTTCGATTAAATCTTATTGGAAACAAACTGATATTAATATTAAGTCGATATGTTAGGCTAATAATGGAATGTACGATTGTTATAAACAAACAATTCAACAGATTTGCAATTGTAACAGTTTTTTGTTCAATAATTAATTTTATTATTTGTTTGAATAATTATTTGCTACAATGTCAATATCTAGTTGTTCTTGAATTTGTGAGAACGAAACAATCACTTAGTTTTATACAAAACTGTTACAGTTGCATATTTGTTAAACTATTTCTTCATAACAATCGTAAATTTCATTTTTAGTCTAACATCTCAACTGAATATCAATATCATTTTGTTTCCAACAAAACTTGATGGGAAAAATAATTTCTTTCGTCGAAGAAACGTTTAATTGGCGCCCTTGTTTATACTATTTATTATTATAAATGATAATTATTTATTGATCCTCAGCTAATTTGTTAAAACATCAATATCTACGTATTCGCAACATTTAGACAGAAGAAATCATTTATGTATAAAACTGTTACAGTTGCACATTTGTCTTATTTATTTGTAACAATCGTTATTTTAATTTAAAGAAAAATAGCTTGATGAAGTATCAATATAATCTTGCTCTTCAGAAGATCTAATGGAAAAAACAATTTTTCCTAAGAAAAGCCATGCGATTGGGACATTTATTTAATATATTTGTTATAAACAATTGAATTTATTTACATTAAACAGTATTGCGTAATTGATAATAATTTTTGATACCGATTCAATCTCTTCCGATGGAAAGGAGTAGTGTGGCCTGGAAATAGAAACTGAAATTAAATAATTGTTGATAAAATTGTTCATAACAATGGTAATTGTTGATGTATGGTGATAAGTCCTTAGCATATATGGATCTAGCAGTCAATCTAACAAATTTTAGGTGAAAAAAGAGATGTTAACAACAGCTAAGCACGACAGTCAAGAATTTGTATATAATAATTAAGTTGACTATTAATCGAATTATTCATATTCTATGAGTGTAGGTGCAATAATACTAACCAATATTGAGTTCATTTCAGCGTTTTTTCAGAGATGAAAAATTATATTGTTGAAAATGCTAACTTCGTCACATTATTTGTTCAAATAATATTGCACACAATAATAAATTGGACAATCTATAAGCAAGCCAAGTTCACTGAACCTCCGAGACTCGAACTCTCGTTCTATCAGGGCTGAGGTTTAGGGGCGAGCGTGCTCACCATTAGACCAGAGTGTCGGTGTATAAAAATTATGTAATATATCGTTTTGTATTTAATTTCTCCCTGTTAGGAGTTGGAGGCCGTCCGTTCGCTTTACAATTCTGGGCGATTGAGCATACAAAATCGAATCTATGAGTCGGATCAAAAAAAGAAGATGAGAAATGCATACATTTTCTAATGTTGTAAACAACAAGATGGAGTTAAAAATTTTCTTGTAACATCTCTTTTTTGAGCGTGTTAAAACATGATAATGCAATGTAATTCTATTCTATGGAAAATCCGAAAACAAAGTTGAACGCTCTTACTCTTAAGAATGGTGTGTGCTGGAAACTTCTTAGGTATCTGAAATTATAGCTAAAACATTACATTTTGAGAGCAGACCGCTGATAAATTAAAAAAGCAAGGACGTTGCATTAAGAAAACGCCGCAAAACCTAAAAATAATGTTAGAGACATGGTAAAAAGGTTTCGGAGATGAGATTTTTGTTATTTATGTTATTACTTACAGACACAATTACCACTATGCAAATTTTCAACAATTGAAAATGGATAGTGTCAAAAAAAAGTAACTGGGACGTTCCAGATGTCCCTTTCTGAATAGAATGTCTCATATCTACAATTTTAAAAATAGGACATATAATCCTCCAGTCTCCACTAGTACTTCTGTATGCATTGAGAGATCTAGGAGGTAACTCATAGCCCTCTCATTATGAATATTATCCCAGATGCTTTTTTGAAAGATTGGTCGCTTTTTTCCTAAACAATTTTGTTTTAAACGAATGTATTTTTTATGAATAAAAACATGTTAAAAAATACTTTTCTGAAAGCTGAGACCGTCGAACCTCGCGATTGACGGTCGTCGCTCGAATTTATCATACTCGCACAAAAAAATTATTATTTCATGACTCTTCAAAGATTTTTTAGTGTTCAAGAGCTCAAATGAAAGGTAAAATCCTAAATATCACTTTCGTAAAATGTCAAATTGATAAAATGATTTTCTTATGTAATAAGATGTTCATTTTCTACCACAGGACCTTCGAAAATGCGAACTCTATCCGCTACATCATAGGTTATACGTTCTTACATTCCTCCGTTCATCCGATCCGCCATTTCTCTCTCATTCTTACTTGTTCTCGCATGTAAACATTACCTCGCCCTGACTCTCACATATCACTTTCCTTAACTTAACACCTTAACTAATTGTCTTAACCTACCGCATTAAACTATCGCCTTATCTTAGCGCTTTACGCATTAACATAACGCTTTTTACCAACGCCTCGACTCAACGCTTCGCCCTACGCTTCGCATTCCTCCCTTTGCCTTAACGCATTGACTTGAATTATCATGTTTACGCTGTTCCTCGTGATTATTGCTCGCTTTGTTTCTTTGTTGACTTCTCCACTTCTGCCGTTTGTTCGCATACCTTTCTTTACAATAATAATCAGTTTTACATTTATCTTAATTTCTATTTCCACCAGGTCTACTTATTCTCCCGTCTTTCTTCCTTTTTCTTAACTTCATCTTCCTTTCCAGTTCCCTCAGCCATTCCATCACCTCTACCTTTCCTTTTTCATGCAGGATTTTCCCCATACTCTTGCTTCCTTTTTCTATTTTTTTCACAATCATTCAGCCAATGCGTTAATGTTTCTCTGCCTCGCTCAGATAGCATGCACCTTGATCTTTATCCCAGTACTTACTCCATTGTTCTGTATTTCCACATCTCACACGTGCAATTAATTTTTGCAATCCTCTTTTCCCTAAATATCTTGCTACTCCCGCTACCCTTATCCATTTATATTTCTCATTACATCTCGTCTCCTTTATTTTATTTCCTGTTCCTTGCTTTAAGTCTTCTCTGTCTCTTTCTATCAGCTCCTGCTCCACCTTTATACCCCTTTCGTGTGCTCTTTTGTCTAATTCCTTTGACCATTCATTCCTATTCAAGCATCTTCCTCTTTTTTCTTTTCCATTTTATTTCCTCCTATTCTTAATTCTCTCTCCTCTAAACAAGCTTCAACCATCTTTCTACCCCCACATTCTGAAACCTCATATTCTTTCTAGCCCTATTCTTCAACTCCATACATCATTATACTTGCCATTAGGGCCTCATACATTTTCATTTTTCTTTTGAAATCATCTTTGAATAATTTCTTTCCTATACCCCATACCTTCCTCATTACCACTCCAGCTCTTTTTACTCTTTCCTTTACATGTTCTCTAGTGTTCCCATTCTCTCAAAAAAAAATCCCAAATATGCAAATTCCCTACATCTTCAACCCGTACCCCTTTCAACTTCCATTCCTTACAATCTTTTCTTCCTGTTCAAAATTCCTTTGACATATCTCTCCCCACTCTTACTCTATACTTAGTTACCTTATATATTTCTCTTACTCCTTCATCTTTCCTTATTCCCCTTTTCGCCATTACCTCTCAAAGCTTATTCTTATCCATCCATGAAAATGCTACCTTTAAATCCACAAAGAAAGTACATACTTTACCTTCTTTTTGTTCCAATTCCTTCTTTACTACATGTGTACGAGTATATATGTATATTCTATAGTGCTTCTGCCTTTCCGGAATCCTGCATGGCTTTCTTGTAATATTTCCTTACCTTCTACCTCCTTTTTTACTCTTTCCATTAACACCATTGCATACATTTCATGAGCCATATTCGAAAGCGTTATCTCCCTATAATTTTCTACTTCCCTTTTTCTCCCTTTTATATATTGGTGTCATGAAGCCCTCTTTCCACTCTTACGGGAACCCTACCTCTTTCCAAACTCTTTTGTCTACCTCTCTCAATTCCTTTCTGGCTTCCCTGCTACTATAAATTCATGCTTCATTGCTTAGCCCATCGCTGACTCCCGCTTTCCCTTTCCTTAATTTTTCGATTTGTGCTTCTATCTCCTCCTCCTCTAGCTCTGTCTCTCCCTCATCCTCCTCTGTTATCTCCTTCTGCCAAATTTTTTTTCCTTTCATCTGACTCTGCGAACATTTCTTCGAAGTATTTCCTCTATTTTTTCATTTTCATACTGTCACTTTTGCCTTCTCTTTTCTTCCTCGTTCTATTGATAAATTGTCACGCTTCCCCCTTCGTTCCAATACTATTATTATCTTCTTCTATTTCTTCTTGTTTTCTTCCTTCTTTTCTCTTGCCTAATTCCCTATATTCTTTTCTGGTCCCCTCATATTTCAACCTATCCCTTTTTCCTTTCTTCCAGCATTTATACGCTTTTCTAACTTCCTTTTTCTTTCTCTTGCATGGACCATCCGACCAAATTGTGGTCAAATTTCTATCCCTACCCCTTCTAACCTTTATCATTTTTATTCTGCTCGCTTCCTTGACTTTTCCGTTTAGTTCGTCTTGAACGTCATTCAACTCTACTTCCTCGAATTTAATTGTTTTGCCTTTTTCACACATTCTTTCTTTGCTTTCTGTGTCCACACTTCTCTTGCTATTATGAACCATTAAGAACGTATCGACCCCTTTCGTCCACCATTTCCAATAGTTATTTTCCCTCTTTGTCAAGCAACTGATCTTTTGAATTTCTTATACTATATTCTCCGTCCATGTATAAACTCCCCTTTTTTCCCATTCTTCCATTCATTTTTTTCATTTTTTTTTTCATGCCATTTCTTTGACAATTTATTGAACTGTGATTATGTGTATAATTTTTATATGCCAAATGGTACATAATTGGCAAAGATTCATATCTGATTCGAATACTGTTTATTGATCATGTGAAAAATGATGTGCTGCATGGGGAATGGAATAATTTAAATAAAACCATAAGCTGAAATTGAACGTAAAAATTTCTTTTTTCTGCAAATGAAATTGATCAGAGTCTGAAAAGGATAGATTTTGATTTATATAGAATAAAAAAGAATTAAAGAAAGAATCGAGAAACTCTAATTTTAGGAATAAAAATTTGTTTCGAAATATCAGAAGTCTGTTAAACGAAATTCGAAACCTAGATTAGGAAATAAAATTCGGGAGGAAAATTAAAAGCAAAGTAGAAAATATTTGTTTCGGAAAGTGATTATTCAAACGTAAAAAGACAGCTTGAAATTATGTAAATCTTAGAATGAAATAAAATTTGACAAGATTAATTCAAAGAGGATTCAGAATTCTCGGAAATAAATCTAAACGGGGAGAAAAACTTGAATAAGAACTTAGAATATGGCGATGCTTGTTAAAATTCTCAAGTCGCCGAACGGAACGAAACGTTCGAACGCGGTAGCAGGATCACACGTGCATCGAGTGCCCTCGCGAGTCCCGCGCAAGGTAACGCGACGTATATCAGAAATAAAGGGTCGCAGAATGAAAATGATAGTATATTTTGTATCAAGTGCGGAAAGGCGTATTTTAACGCAAAAGCGAACTCGCTCGCGCGTTGAAATACGTTCCGCACGTGATACGAACGATATTTTTTGTTCGCTGTATACCGAGAGTAAGCCGAGTCCGTATCGTTTTGCGTGTGGAAAGTTGATTTTTCCGCACTAGTGTGGTAAAATTGAAAGTGAATTGTGCGGAAAGTTGATTTTCCGCACAGTTACAATTTGACCGCACGCAAAACGACACCGGCATGGCTTACTTTCGGTGTACGGCGGACAAAAATATATTTTCGAACTTTCGCCCAATTAAATATTTACTTAAAATATTTGACTTTAAATTTAATCTCGATAATTGGGAAACCTAAGCGAAAATATACAGGGTGTACCTATTAGTAAAAATTCTAACTAGGGGAAACTCTCTTTTCAGTGGATAGCTTCGTACGGTGGATAATTGTAAATAAAAGCGAAATGCTTAAAGTAAACCTAATCTTCATTTTTGTTATGCTGCATGTTGACTAAAACGCATCTTAAGACGGAATTTCGTATCCTAATTAATGTTTATAACAAAAATAAATAAAAAATATTGTTCACTCATAGGTTGGCATATGCCTAATGGTAGAATCAGCTGATCATCATGTCAATTTCCATAGGTATTATCTAGTTATTTTTGACACGGAAATATTGGTGTGATTGGTGGCAATTCTAACCTCATATATAACCTGTCCCCGGTAATTACGTGACTTTTTTGTTTGTTTTAACAGTAGCGTAGGTATAAAATATATTTTTTGGAGAGGTATAAATACATCTTTCTATTCTGCTTTGCGGTGTAGTATCGATTATCCACTGTACGGCGAACCTGCCAATAGTGGACAGAAGTTCAACCACTCAAAGAGGTTTCGCGAGAAAAAATACAGACAATACTTTATTTTGGGGTGATGGAGATTTACCCACTTCAGGAACGTCGGTTCCAACAAATAATCGAAGACGAAGGACAAATGGAACCATTTACTCAGGAAATAGAGATAAGTCAAAATATCGTCCACAAATCAATGACGAAACTTTCGAACGCGTTTCCTTTTTGGGAAACAATACTATGTTAAACAATAATGTATGAAAAAATTATAGCGAATCGCAGAACAGACAATTAGTCCTGTTTGATCTTAGGGAAAGTTTACAAGAACCTCGTCGGTTTTCTCACAATTATGTCGAAAGCTGTAGCAGACAAAGAGTAAATAATTTAGGATTACAATATACTGATGACAGCGAAATTTTAGAGGATAGAAATAACTCTAATTAAAACAGATCTCATAGACTTTCGGCAACACGGGAAAGGTCAAACAGGCATTCGCGAATCCATGTAAACAATTGAGACACTGATTACGAACTGATTACGAAATAACAAAGAGTATAGCTCCGCACATTTTTTAGAAGAATTAAAAAGATTTAAACGTGGATACAGAATAAACGATCGCGAGATGTTAGAAAATTTGGACGCTTTATTGATTAAAGACGCTAAAGATTGGAGTTCGATAAATAAAATTTCTTAGAGAACATTATCAGATTTTGTCAAAAACTTTAAACATGCCTATATTGATGAGAGATTTTTGGAAGAAATTAGAATAAATATCAAAATTTATGACGAGAAACGAACTCAAGACATCCATTTCTTAATGTGTCAGAAGTAAGGAAGCTTTTAACTAAATTATACGCCAGAAAAAGTCGTGAATGGGAATTACGTAGAGCTTACGAAAATCTTAGAATCCAATACAAAATGTATATAAAACGAAATGATTTTTAAAGGTTTGAGGAATTAGAAGACTCAGGTGAATAATGGGAAACAGAACTAGCTAAATCCGAAATTCGCAGGCATGTTTTACAAACATGTGAATCTAAGATTGAGGATGAAAACGAACAAAAGCGTAACAATGAGAAGAATAACGGCGATAAGAACAATTCCGAAAATAATAAAGAGGATAAGAAAGAGAGCAGAAATGGTCAAAAATATAATCAGAACGGACGTCAATATTAGAACAACTAAGGTATGATATATATATATATATATATATATATATATATATATCCTCAGGTTGCGGATGGAGGGTCCCTGTGCCAAGGGTTTCTGCTGAATACGGTTACAAAAGTTGATAAGCAGTCG
>JAUMHM010086328.1:0-11026 GCA_032362435.1 Melikaiella ostensackeni
TTAGTTCCTAGTACTTTAGCATTAGAAAAGTCAAAATTATGGTCAAAAGTGAGAGAATTAAAAACTAGAGCTGTATTTCTAGAATCTTTTTTACAATCGTTCTTATGTTCTCTAATTCTATCTTCAATAATTTTGACCATAATTCTGACTTTTCTAATGCTAAAATACTAGGAACTAAAAATAATTATAAAAAACGCACTTTTAAAGAAATGTTCCAAATAGTTAAACATAGTAAACATAAATTAAATAATAAGTTAAACATATATATGTTATAAGTTAAAAATAGTAACATAAACATAGTAAGTCTATTAATAAATGCATAGACACTGATTTTCTTAGTTACATATATCGTAGTCTCATTTCAACTCGTATTTAGTTCAATTTTATTACTTATGTATAATTTTCAAAATTTCCCGCTCTGTATATTATTTTGAACACATTACTAGGAGTAGATTATAGCTAGTTCATGAACGCTGTGATTCATAACCTCACTCCTTGACATGCAGCGCATGCAGCCATGGTGAACTGGAGTGCTGCCACATAGTTATTAATAATTTAACACTAATAGTGTTCTGCATGTCCAGGAGTTAAAGGTTTTCATTCTATTTTAAGCTTAATGTTTTTATTTTTGAGGGCATTTTAACAATAATTCATGTATAATGAATTCTACCAATTTTAACCTAACTACACAACAACGGAAAATTCATGTTTATAATATTTCATCTATATTGTTAAATTTGAGTTTTATTTCTTCGAAATGTAAGTATGAAAACACTATTTAATATGTTCTCTGGCACCTTATTCAGAAAATTGGTGTTATTAGAAAATGTCTGTTTCATAACAGGATACACAGTTTGTTTTTAATAAGAAAACTTATATGTATATCCTGAAGAGGTCCGGCGTCGCGGGACGAAAGCTCGACAATAATATTATATACGAATAAAGGACTAGTAGATCAAAAACTGTCTTTATATCGACAAACCTTTTATATTATCACTCTAGTCAACAAACTAACATCAATTTAAAAATAAAATTTGTATTTCAGTGCTTGTAAAAACTATGTGAATGTAAGTATAATTTGTATAAATAGTAATAAATGCTCAAAATATATGTTAGGATTTATTTCAGCTACTGTTTGCAATATAATAAACTAAATACAAGTAAATACCAGAATATTAAATTCTGAAATTATCGAAATTTTACAATGAAAACTCTCTTTGTGACTAACCTCAGTCACATCCATGAAAATAATTGCGTGACCAGGTGACAAAATATTGAAGGGAAAAAAAATGTAATTCCGTAGGTTAATGTTACTTAACTACTTTGTATCGATAAAACATTTTAACGATAGAAAGACTATCATAAACAATATTTTGTTGATGGACTTACCTGGTGAATGGTCACCGACATTACCGGTGTAATAAAGGATGCAATTATCTTATTCAATTTTGTTATAACAAATATTTAACAGATTTAATTTTTATTTCGAGAAGCACTCTCAAGATTGTTTATTTGTCAATAAATTAAAATTTGAAAATTCAACTCTTTCTTAAACATTTTTTTTTTAACGCTGTCGTATGACCGGCTGACATCCAGTTTTAGGAACATTCAAAAACCAATTTGTATACTACAGTTATAAGTATTAAACTTATTAAAAACTTTATTTTATAATTGTGTGTTTCATTATGAGAAGATAACCTATTAAAAAAATGTTAAATGTGCAATAAGTAGAGAAATACACGCATTCGACTTTGGGGAAATGTAGTCAGAGATATGTGACCGGGTGACATTTTTGCATATTTAAATGATTTTTCTCTCTTACCGGGTAAATTTGAATTAATTAATGCACAAGATGGTACAGAATGAGTCATGAACTATCAGAAACTATAATTATTTTTTTTAGGCGAATGGAAGCCAGTAGTTTCTTCGGGACAGGATATTATTGATTTTTCTATTTTCACACGTATATTAAAATCAAATCGAGGCTTCTACATTTTTATTTATGAATCATACGATACTATACTATTATCTAATTATAATCATCTAATCATTATTATCCTGTTAATAATAACCATTTCCAATCACAACTCTTCCTTTTAATAATACAGTAAGGTCCATCTCATCCCAGTCATAGGGTTGTTGCAAGTTGAAATATTTAAGAAAAATGCAACCCCTCTTTCACAGCAGCACTCAAAAAAATATTTAACAGGGGTCTTTTCGAATTTCGCGCGCAAATAAGGACACCCGCGCATCCGCGTGGTTCAGAAAGTAGGCTAGGGGCACAACTTTGGGTGACCAGTTGTCTACAAATGTCCCATCCGTATTTAAAGTTGTTTATTGTTAAATAAATAAAAAAATAACTATTAAAGGTCGATGAAGGTATCATACGATATCGTAACGTTAACTAATGCACCGCATTAAAAATTGTAAGCCCCACTTGTAAATGAAATTCACAATAAGTGTTGATATTTCATTGACAGTTCTGAGGTTAAGTTTTCCGCAATAAATAGACACAGAAAAACCATATTCTGCTATAATTTACAGTGAAGAATATTTTTGACTATTTCTCAACAAAATCAAATATCAAACACGTCAACACTATCATAACATCAACAATATCAAACACAATTAAAAATTTTAAATGCCATATTTTAGTGGGGATTTCAAAATCAAGTTCGTTTCTGAAGAATTTGACAGAAACTTGATCTAAATTTTTTAATTTCCTTTTAATTCTTTGGTTTTTCAGGTTAAAGGTCTCTTTAAATTATCAAACACAATTTTCAATTTTAATAGCCATATTTTAATTGGGATTTCAAAATCAACTTCTTTTTCTGAAAAATTTGACAGAAACTTGATCTAAATTCTTGTTTGTTCTTAATAATTTTTTTTATTGTTTGGTATTTTAGGTTAAAGGTCCCTTCAAATTACCAAACACAATTTTTAATTTTAATTGCTAAAGTTTAGTGGGGATTTCGAAACCAATTTTTTTCTAAAATCGCTACTAAAATGTAGCAATTGAAATTGCAAATTGTATTTGATAATTTTAAGGGACCTGTGACCTGAAATAGGTAACAAATAAAAGATTAATGAACAAAAAAGGGAAACTGGGATCAATTTTTTGTCAAATTTTTCAGAAAAAAAAGTTTATTTTGAAATTTCTACTAAAATATAGCAATTAAAATTTACAAATGTGTTTCATTATTTGGAGAGGCATTCGACCTAAATTACTAAATAATAAAATAAATTTATCAACAACAAACAAAAATTTAGATCAAGTTTCCGTCAAATTTTTCAGGAAAAAATGTTGATTTTGAAATTCCCATCGGAATATGGCAATTAAAATTGAAAATTGAGTTGGATAATTTTGAGAGACCTTCAAATTCAAATTCCAAATAATAACAAAAATTTATTAGCAAAGTGAAATTTGGATCCTGTTTTTGTCAATTTTTTCAGGAAAAAAATTGATTTCAAGATCCCCACTAAAATATAGCAATTAAAATAAAAAAAATTATTTGATAATTTGAAGGGATCTTCAACCTAAAATATCAAACAATAAAAAAAATTATTACTAACAAACAAAAATTTAGATCGAGTTTCTTTCAAATTTTTCAGAAAAAAATTTTATTTTGAAATCTCTACTAAAATACAGTAATTATAATTGAAAATTGTGTTTGACAATTTGAAGGGACATTCAACCTAAATTACCAAACAATGAACAAAATTTTTCAACAACAAACAAAAATTTAGATCAAGTTTCTGTCAAATTTTTCTGAAAAAAAAGTTGATTTTGAAATCCCCACTAAAATATGGCAATTGAAATTGAAAATTGTGTTGGATAATTCAAAGGGACCTTCAAACTAAAATACCAAACAATAACAAAAATTTATTAGCAAACTAAAATTTGGATCCTGTTCTTGTCAAATTTTTTAGAACAAAAATTGACTCTAAGATCCCCACTATAATATAGCAATTAGAATTAAAAATTGTGTTTGATAATCTAAAGGGACTTCTTACCTAAAATACCAAACAATAAAAAAAATTATTAACAAGAAACAAAAATTTGGATACAGTTTCTGTTCAATTTTTCATTAAAAAAGTTGATTTTGAAATCCACGCTGAAATATGGCATTTAAAATTGAAAATTGTGTTTGATATTGTTGATGTGTTTGAAATTTGATTATGTTAGGAAATAGTCAAAATTATTGTTCACTGTAAATTATGGCAGATTATGATTTTTCTGAGTATTTATTGCGAAAAAACCTAACCTCAGAACTCTCAGTGAAATATCAACATTAAGTGTGAATTTTCTTTTCTTTGAAATTTATTTAACAATAAACAACTTTAAATACGGATGGGAAATTTATAAACAACTCGTCACTTTAAGTTCCACCCCTGGCCTACTTTCTGAACCATGCGCATGAGCGGGTGTCCACGTTTATGCGCGAGATTCGAAATGACCTTATGTAGTAAATCCTAGTTGAAATGTATTCCTGTGTATAATTAAGATTAAAATCGGAATAAGATGCGTCGTGTAATATGTAATATTTGTCGCATTTAGAGACGCTGCTAGTAGAAAATAGCGTTGATTCTTTGAACCGTCTGGCACTCTGTCTCAAATCTCTATATCATGAGCACTCGTGCGTATTACGCAAGCGCAGTAGTGCCGTGCCATTATTTCGCGTCGATTCGTGACTCGACTCCACTTGCCCTGACTGGCATTGTCTTTTTGTATAATTTGTGTAAGTTGAGTGTTTTTGATTGGATGCGAATGTTTTGAAAATCGAAACCTAGCTCTTCAGCGTTCCTAGTTGAATGTTCAAATAAATTATTTGCAATAGCTGCTTTTGTTCATACTTGCAGACTTTTACTAAATTATATTACTGGAATCATTGGATTTTTTTATTATGGAAAATCTTATTAAAATTTATAAATATTTTTAATTTGATTATGCAAAACATGACAGAATTTATAATTAGATTAAAAGCTAAAATTCAAACATTTTTTTAAACATACTTTTTAAAAATTGGAAACATTAATATAAATAGCTAATAATATAATATACAAATATTTTACTTAAGTTTAATGATGAAATATTTTGTTTCATAACAGATCAATTTAAAATTTTGAAATTCAACATTTTTAAATCCACCCATTCATAAAATTTGTATAAAGTGAAAAAATTAAAAAAAATATTTCTCGCAGTAAGCCCTGGCTTTTCAGCGAAAAAGCTCGGCTGAGATTTCGTCGACAAGATCCAAGCGGTTCGATAGGTCAGTCAGTAAGTGTGTGCGCTAGTAGATATATACGTTTTAGCAGGTTTAGGATGTCTTTAGGTAGGGTTCGAATCCCCAGCGGGTACGATTTTTCGAAATATTTGAGCGTGCAATTATGTATGTTAGTTACTGTGCGTGCAATTGTGTAATTTTAAACATGAATTAAGCATAGTGATAATAAATACAGCAAACTTTCTTGCAAACTTATTGTTATATTACATCATCTGTTTCGAGCTGCTGTAATAGAAGGCCTATCAATATTTTACAAAGTATGCATAAATCCCTGTTTGATTTCCTCACTTTTGTTAGAACCCGATCTTTCATTGAGTACCTGACTGACGAACCTTTCATTGTCCGAGCCTACCGGCGAGTCTAAACGCGATCTTACAAAGAGTGCCAGACTGCCCGACATTTCGTTGCTCTAGAATCAACCGTTGAGTCTGAACCGTCTAACACAATCTCTATAAGATGGCACAATGTGAAAATGAATTCCTTGATTTATTTCACACTGAGTAATCAATTTCTGCCAATGATCACAAGGTTTTTAGATTCGATTTCTCTCCGTGTTTTATCGATCTATAATTTATATATTCTTGGTATAACGCATCTTTCATGAAGATTCTATTAAATACTCACTCATTTCAAATAACTTAACGAAAAAATACATATTACAGATATATATATATATATATATATATATATATATATATATATATACGTGCTTCGCAATGCGACAGGAAATAAAAATGTCAGTCAGTTTCGCGAATATAGATTTATTGTGACATTTGCAATATTCTAGTATAGTTATTTCTATGTTAATGTCCTTAGTCATATGAAATTGAGATTTCATTTCCATATTATAAAATTTGTAAGAAAATGTGTGAGTAATTCTTTACTTTAGATTTTATGACGAGAAGTTTGTAGAATGGGAAAATCTATAGTAATAAAGTACGTGGCTTCTTAATGTTGTCCTTCCGTCCGTTCAACATGAAGTTGATGGGTTTCAGAATTCTTTTGTTTTAAAATTTGTTTATTATTGAGTGATGAAATTAAAAAATTAATTAGAAAAAAAAATTAATGTCGACATTCATAGATAGCTTAATAAAGGAAAATAAAGGAAAGGCAGAGACATTTTCATTTAATTTTAATTAATAGAAAATCAAGTTTTTCTTTCATTATTCCTTACAAAAAGAAAACTTTTAACTTTAATGTAAGCACTTTTTAATCCATTTCAGCTAACTATAAATTATCCGAAATCCAGGAATTTTCAGACCAAAAAGACGAATTTTCAACAAAAGAGTTAAATTTTTAACCAGAAAAGATTTTTGAGTAAAGAAAGAAAAAAAATTCAACCAAATTGTTCAGTTTTTTACAAAACAATTGAATTTCCAACACAAAAATATGAAGTTTCAATAAAAATGTTAGTTTTCAGCCAAATTGTTGAATTTTTAACTTAAAAAGTCGATTTTTGAACAAAATAGTTGATTCCTCAACCAAAACATATGAATTTTTAGCCAAACAGTTATATTTTTCACCAAAAAAAATGAAATTTCTACCAGGAGAGATAAATTTCCAAACCAAAAAGACGAATTTTCAACAAAAGACTTAAATTTTCTACCAAAAAATAGGAATTTTCAACAAAATATACAAATTTTGAACCAAGTAGTTGAATATTGAACTAAAAAATATATTTTTTGAGTTGAAAGAATTACTTTTTAACCAAGAGAAAACTAATTTTTAACAAAATAGTGAAATTTTCAACAAAAGATTAATCCTCAAACAAAACAAAAAAATATATTTTTTAACAAACGAGTTCAACTTTCAACCCAGTTGTTGAATTTTCAACTAAAAAAGTTGAATTTTTAACGTAAGATGTAATAGTTGATATTTCAACCGGAACAGATTTCAATTCTAAATCAGAAACAGTTGAATTCGACCAAAAAGACGAATTATCAACAAAATAGTTGAATCCTCAACCAAAACAGATTAATTTTCAAACAAACAGTTGCATTTTGAACTGAAAGATTATTTTTCTACCAAAAAATACGAATTTTTAACAAAACACTTAAATTCTCAACCAGATAGATCCATTTTTAGCCAAGGAGGTCAATTTTTAACAAAATACATGAATTTTCAACCGAATAGTTGAACTTTCAACTAAAAAAGATAAATGCTTAGTTAAAAGAATTGATTTCGAATCAAAAGAAAACTAATTTTCAATAAAATAGTTGAATTTTCAATCAAAGATAAATCTTCAATCAAAAAGAAAAAAAAAATTTTAACAAATGAGTTCAACTTTCAAGCAAGGTGAATTCTCACCCAAAAAAGACGAATTCTCAACAAAATAGTTGAATCTTCAACCAAAACAGATTTATTTTCAAACAAACAGTTGCATTTTGAACTGAAAGATTATTTTTCTACCAAAAAAGACGAATTTTAAACAAAACACTTAAATTCTCAACCAGATATTTCCATTTTTAGCCAAGGAGGTCAATTATTAACAAAATAAATGAATTTTCAACCGAATAGTTGAACTTTCAACTAAAAAAGATAAATGCTTAGTTAAAAGAATTGATTTCGGATCAAAAGAAAACTAATTTTCAATAAAATAGTTGAATTTTCAATCAGAGATAAGTCTTCAATCAAAAAGAAAAAAAATTTTTTGACAAATGAGTTCAACTTTCAACCAAGGTGAATTCTCACCCAAAAAAGACGAATTCTCAACAAAATAGTTGAATCTTCAACCAAAACAGATTCATTTTCAAACAAACAGTTGCATTTTGAACTGAAAGATTATTTTCCTACCAAAAGAGACGAATTGTTAACAAAACACTTAAATTTTCAACGAAATTGCTCAATTTCCTGCGAAGGGGATTAATTTTTAACAAAAAACATGAATTTTCAACCGAATAGTTGAATTTTTGACTGAAAAAGATTGAATTTCTACCAAAAAAAAAGAATTTTCAAAAAAACACATCAACTTTCAACCAAATAGTTGAACAGTTAAATTTTCAGTTGAAAAAATGAGTTTTCAATATAAAAAAAAACAAACTTTCAGCACAATAGTTAGATTTTCAACCAAAGAAATAAATTTTCAACTAAAATAATGTATGTTGAACAAAATAGTCAACTCCTTAAATAAATTAGATTAATTTTCAACCAAACAGTTGTATTTTTTAACAAGAGAAAATTAAACTTCTACCAAAATCGATGAATTTTTAAATCAAAAAGATGAATTTCCAACCAAAGAGTTGAATTTTCAACCAATAAAGACTGTTCGCTTAAGATAGAGAAGAACTTTAGACAAATTATTGATGTTTTAAGCCAAAAAGACGAATTTACTTCCAAACAGTTGAATTTTCAACCGGAAAACATTAATTTTCAACAAGAAAGTTAATGCCTCATCAAATAGTTGAATTCTCTGCCAAAGGAGTTGAATCGCCATCCAAAACAGCTTAATTTTCAAGCAAATAGTTGCATTTTTAAGCAAAAAAGATGCAATATCCATCAAAAAAGGTACGTTTTCAAACCCAAAAGACGAATTTTCAACAAAAGAGTTGAGTTTTCAACTAATAAAGATTTTTCGGCCAAGAAAGAAAAAAACATCCACCAAATTGTTGAATTTTCAAGCCAACAAGACGACTTTTCTCCTAAATACATGAATTTTTGACTCGAAAATATGAATTTTCAACAGAAGTGTTAATTTTCAACGAAATAGTTCAATTTTCAACAAAATAGTTGAATTTTTAACGAAAACAGGTTTAATTTTCTACAAAAAGTTGTATTTTTAACCAAAAAAGATGAAATATCTACCAAAAGATATGAATTTTCAAATCAAAAAGACGAATTTTCTACATCAATTTTTACATGAATTTCTTCAATATTTTTCTATTATTTATTTCAGTGCAGATTATCCTATAATCTTTTTCTATATAATGATTCAACTGTTGAAAATTCAATCTTCAATTTTCTTCGATTTTCAACAGTTGAAAATTCAACCTTTGGAAATTCAAGCAGAAAGCGAATTTTGTATTTAAAATGTTAGATTTAAATAATTTTACATAAGAATTTAAAAAAATAAACATTTCAATCGATGGAAAAAAATTAAAATTTAAATGTAAAATTTAAAGCAATGTTACACGCGCGCTATCTCCTGCGGATATCATGCTAGTATTTTATATTTCGCACAAAATTGAGAATAAGTTCTTATACTTTAGTTAAAATTTTGAGGTTCTCTTGGATTTGAATTATGAAACCTTCAGTTTCTGATTGTAACATAAATTTTCTCACTGAGCCTAAACTCCAAGTCATGAAAAATTGATCTTTCACCCCATCTATCTTGTTCACGTCATTCGTTTTTCACGCACCATACAATATGGTATATAAAACACTATAGGTTGATGTACTACGAAGTATATAAAGACCAACCTGTTTCATTAATAAAGCAAATATCTTGAAAATTAAGAAAATAGTAATAAAAAAAAATAATGATAAATTTCTTTCAACTCAGAAATCATTATAGGAGTTTGCAATAGGCCGTGCGTAGTATACATACATCATTTATATATATATATATATATATATATATATATATGTGTGTGTGTGTGTGTGTGTGTGTGTGTGTGTGTGTGTGTGTGTACAAACGAGAAAAGTAATTTTAATAAAAGTATTTTCAATGACAAAAACCCGACATTAACCTGCCAGGTTGTATAGATGGTTTGCGCCTAATTCTCGAGGTAGCTCGAGTAGGGTTTGTAGTGGGGGAAGCTTCCGAGCTCATCAAGGCCATTCTAGCTTATATGGAGGCTGTTTATACGGAGCTTGTATTGTAATGTTCATTCATAAACTTCCACGGCCCTTCAACAGTTAACTCTTCTTCTAATCCAAAAGTTTTGTGTTTACGATTTACATGCGGCTGTCATCAGCTGTCATTCCGTAACGCACTGTTTTACCGGTAGATAGCTCGTGAGCGTCTTGTGACGTGATTGGACTTACGACCGCACAACATTAAGCTAAAATACAAGTAGGCTGTTCTTGCCCCCAACTGCTCAATCATTATTAAATTATCTATTACATAGCATGAAGTGCCTCCTTTTCAGGGTTCGCACGGTGCGGCGGCACCGATTTTAACTGAAAGTTGTTTGCAAGTGAGCTTTTGTTTTCGATTACGGTTCTCGGAATCCCACAGACAATTCAAGACCACATTTAAAATAATCGATCGGGCCCTTTTTGAAATCAATAGATTTTTCTGTTTAATTAATTTTTAACGAAAAAATTGGCCAAAAATATCATTATGACCGTATTTTTACATTCCCTTTTTAATGTAATTGGAAGTTTTGAAACTCAAAAGTTCAAATTGAGATTATCATTTGCCAATTAGTCATATATATAATTCGAACTTCTCAACATTGGGCTTTACAATTCATATCCTTATTGTAGGTTTGTAATTTAGTTCAATAAATTTCTCAAATTGTGTTTAGTAAGAAATCATAAATGCAATAGTTCTTAAAATATATTATATTTAATACTATTATATATTAAAAATTTTCAATTAATATTCATTAGTGTTAGGGCTTGTAATAAAATAATTTAATGAATTAAATACGGTTTCAAGCAGATCTTTATTCAGTCATCAGACAAATTCGGTCGAATTTTCTTTGGCGGGCTTACAAGACTAAGAAACGAGACCATGTCTTTTCTGTAATCATCAGCGCATAGGAGCGTGATTTCGTGGTCAACCAATGATGGTTGAC
>JAUMHM010086329.1:0-11024 GCA_032362435.1 Melikaiella ostensackeni
TCATCTTCTCTAGTATTGATTGCTAATACTTAAGAAACTTCCGCTTGATTGGAAACTATTGATTTCCCGATATACATCCCTTCATGTGATTCTGTCAGCGGTAAGTATCCTTCCGATAGTTCAGATTCCTGAAGTGGTATTGGAATTTGCGGCACACTTCGGGCCTTTATGGTAAGTATCCGTGGAATGGGTTTGATTTTGGGGGCCAATTCCTCCCTAGCTTTTACGGATTCGGGATCAATGAAAAGAAGCGAGTCTGTCGGTCTCGTCTACCTTATTAACGCGTTCTGATAAAAGGACATGTTGGACCTTTCTTGTCTGAAGAAGGGTCGTCCCAAGATCCCTTGTACGGAAATAGGGCAGTTAGGTTTGACGACGTGAAATTTTCTGGCTATTCCATAAATTTTTAAATCACATGTTCCCAAAGTGCAGGTCCTGGTTAGAGTAACTCCAGTAATAATGAAAATATCTAGTTCATGTACTGGGGTGTATCTATCCAGAGATGTTACCTTGATTAATTTCACATCCGCCCCCGTATCAACAAGGAATTTTTCGCAACCATAACAAAAGTTTGAAACATCTAATTTTACTACCGGAGACTCAATTATGGTACTACTGATATGATAAACAACTGGCTTTCCAGGCACCGAATGTGGGTAGGGCGCTCTTTGTTCGGTTGACTCGACGTCGTGCCTTCTCGTCGAGTACGCTCTAAGTTTAAAGTTTCTTGCGGGTTAGGTGGACTAGGTGAGTATGAACGCGGCGGAGTATTATACCCAGATGCTGGAGTTGAGTACGCCTGAGTGTGAGCATGGGGGTAACCGGCCTGTTCTTGTGATTGATAATTTTGTGCATGGCTTAGAGATTCGGTTGGGTATTGCTGAGGTCCAGGCCCTGGCTTACGCAATATTCCCGTTACATGAAGGTTACTATCATCTCGAGAATACATGGGACTTGGCGATCTGCGGAGCTCCTGAGAAAAATGTGTACCGTGATATCTGTGGTTATAAGAACGTTCTGGATTCCGATCATGTTCTAGATATCGGTAATATGTGGGGCTAGTATGAGAACGTCCTGATTCGTTTTGATATGGCCTGATTTTCTTATATGGATCATACAAACGCAAGTCCTCTGCAGGATGGCGATTGGTACGGGGGTCAGGATATGACCTATTCCCTGGTTTTTTGTAATCTCGGCGCGATTGATGATTTACGTGATACGAGTCATGATAGTTTAGACCTACTGCGTTTCTTCTTTCCTCTGCATTTTTAGCAAATTTAAATGCGTCACTCAGAGTTTCAGGGTCCCTGGCATCTACCGTGGCTGATAAATCATCTGGTAACCCCCTTATGAATGCTTCAAGCGCGGCCTTATTCACTGTATGCATAATATGCATTGCTATCATGTGCGTATGAGCAGGTTCCAAAGATGCTGAGGCACCCCCGATGTAAGAGTGCAGATTATAATATTCGTTTACATCCTCATCCTTTTTCATAACCAAATGTTAAATTTCGTTGAAATAGTACTCGAAGGGTCTGTCCGGTATGAATCGTTCTTTCAGCAAGTCAATAAGATCAGTTATACGTCGAAATGTTTTGTTTCTTGTACATTCACGGTATTTTCGACGTCTTGAATAAAATCGCGTATAGCAATATTCTTATCAATTAAATAGGGAATATTGGAATCAGCTCGTTAAATTGCTAGCGAGCTGGTAATAGACAACGACCATAATGGCTGCGTTATCTTGGCCAGTATTTTATTTCGTGGTTTGGTTAGAAATCGGTCGGGTGGTAGTGGGTGGTGTTTTGTGTGATCTCGTTCGTTCATCCCCTTTGGGAGACCCATCCCCGCCATCTTCTTTCCCTGTATATATTCTTTTTTGAGGTAGTATACCAGAGTTAAATCAATTTAAATTTAATAGAATCACTTGATTCCTATAAATGTTTTATCTAATGATCGGTGTAGTTGTACGCGTATGATAGTAGTTTGGTACCCTTCTATTTTTACTCTACTGTTTTCATAGAATTACGGAAAATGAAAGAATTTCGTAAAATTTAGATACCCAGAGGTTCAATGGCAACCGTTCCCAAAATTTCTTCTACTATGCGTGTTTAATTGGAGTTCTGACAGAGATAACCTCGCATGTTACAATCTGATTATTTAAATTCAAATCTACTGTACCCACGGATTCTATCGTTAGTGCTCCCAAATAGTGCACAGTTAGTGAGTGCCTTGTAAACGACACCAGTAATTTACCTTCTGGAATGAAACTTGATGATGTTTCTCGGTGCAAGGTTAAACGTACATTTCCACTTCGAAAAGATCGAGAGTATAATGTTATTTGGTATCTCTGCAGGTGTCGGCTCGTGGCATAAATAAGGCGTTTTGAATTTCAGTATTTAATTCCTAATGATTTAGTATTGAGATCTTTCTTCTAAGTATTCAATCATGCAATACAGCTTACTCAACATTCCTTTAAACAATGCAGCTAGTTCATTCAGTTGCTTGAAGGGTGTTTACGAAGATGCTGGGTCATTTACAAAAGAAAGATGTTCAAAAATTGATCGTTCAATCAATGTTTTTGTACGTTGTCAGTATTAATAGTTTTGATCCTTCCATTTTCCTAATACATAAAAAAAGCTATTTCTTATCTCGTAGTACTTTTGTTTTATTCGAAACTCGGTTAAGCGTTTTTCCCAAAATAACCTATTTAATTTCTAACTAATCGTGCAACCTTTCTCAACACTGCTTCAAAATATCTTGAAAATTCTTCAAACAATTTTTCTGACGGAAGGTTCGATGGTTCAAATTTCCCGTTTTCTGATTCATCGCGTAACCAAGCCAAATTGATAGAATTATTTCTTAAGTCTGGTCCACCAGCTCAAATTATTCAAAGTCAGGACCCTGCATTGGAAGCCCAGTTCCTTGACCGGTCGTATGCTTGTGAGAAAAAATCAGTTTTGGAAACATCCTTCATTTGAATCCTGCTTATTTGACTTGAAAGCATGTTGTTGAAATTGAAATCAGGGTCCTGCATTGAAGGCACAGGATCCAATTTGATTTCGTGTTTTTGGTGAATTGTTTCATATTGAATATTTACTTCAGTTGCTATAATTGGACTAAGTACGGCCCTGGTTGAAGCCGAGATCTCAATTCAATTATTCGAAAGAAAATTTTCAATCATCATGCCGAATTTACAAAGTCCTCCATTGACTGCAGAGACTCATCAAAAGTTTCATAACTCTCACTACGAGGCACAGAACTGGCAGCCAAATCTACTTCTGAGTCTCCAAGTGAAGTTTGTGACTCTGCAGTTGCTTTTAATGGAAGAATTCTCAGAGTGCGAGCCATTCCTCGCTCGAAACGTTGTCTCGTCAATTTCTATTGTTATAGATTATTATGAATCTTCATTACAGAAAAAAAACAAACACCATACCACCAAAAACTCAACGGTGAAATCCGATCCCACAGCTGCCACAAATTTTTGTTACGTACGATTAAAATTGACTATTAACCGAGAACTAAAATATTTAATTTTTAACCTGTTTAATTTCACGGGTAGTACTCTCGGATCCCTCTGCTGTCACTTCAACAAGTTTCCGCTAATCACTGGTGTAAGGGTGTTCGCATTGCATAAATTTTTAAACACTGCGCTTCACTGGGTAATTATTAATTTATTATGTAAACAAGTATGGATGTGTGTGTGCATGTGTATAATTTGTTCGTACTTTACCCGACCTTCGCTCCTCCAATCTGAAAGTAGCCCAAGGAACACAGATGAAATAACTAATTGTGAAATTGATCCTTTTCCATGAAATTTTGAGCTTTTCTGTTATATTCAGAGCTTTTCCATCCGTTTTATTCATATTGGGAGTATACGTCACTCACGAAAAAAATGAGAGAAGGAAAAGTTCTCAAGAAAACCTAACTAAATCGCGTGTGACGGGCTAGAGTTCGCGAACCGGGAGCTACCACTCTTACTGTCAAGGATAATCTGCGAGGTGGCTTCGCCCCTTCAATTAATTGTTTCACTCATTTTCGATGCGTAAGGCGGGGTGGAACTACTTTTCTCTAGCCACCTTCACACCTGCAGGCGGCTCGTCGATCGAAAACTGCTGAGTTGCATTTCTCACGCGTTGGTGGTCTTACTGCGAGGTCTACATATGCGACTGGAATATGATGACCTTTCAATTTATCAATTTTTGCGTTTCTTACTTTTGATTCAATTCATACTATGAATTTGTAATAATCGAAATGGAGACTTTTTTCTTAGATTGTTTATATAGGTTGTATCTATTGTGATATGATGAAGAATTTTGATTTTCCCTATTGTCTGTAAATTTTTGTAATGTACGCACATTACTTGTGTATGCACATTACTGTGCCTTCAGTTTGCCATTCCAATTTACGTGTATACCAGAAAATAATTACTAAAAATACTAAGGCGATAGTAAATATCTAATTTCCGAATGAAAAAAAATTAAATTTTTACTACCGCGCGTCATATTCTCTGATGCGCTGACTCCATCACGTTACTTCTGACCAATCATCAACCTCGACACTCTTTTCTCTCAACAAGTGCGAATAGCAGCCGATAAGCTCAGCTAAACGCTTGGCCTCGCTTTCTTTCTTTCGAGTTCTAGTAGTAATTAGACATTTTTGATCTTCGCTCCGTTGTTCCTTCGTAAGATATTTTCTTTCTCATTGTTCAGGACGGAACATTCGAGGTTCATATGCTCGTGCCCTTTTTTGCCTTATCGCATTATGACTTAAATTTTAAAATGATCTTTATTGCATCAGCATCTGAGTACCTTTAGGATCGCGGAGCACGTGGTCCACCACGGGATTTCCGCAGCCATATCTCGTAGAATTTGGAGTCAGTGCTGCTTCGTATCTACTTCGAGTAAATTTTAATGACTTCACGATCCCAAAATTACTATAATTCATCTGATTTGAACTTAATAATCCCCGAAATTCTGTAGCTAGCTTACCGATTTTTCCATTTTGTTCCCTCAAATCCCTCAGAAATGATTTTTAAACCTCTTTTTGAATTATCGACCCTATACTTCTGATTATCTCTATCGCCAACCCTCTCGAAATAGACACAAGTTCTTTCGGTGGTCTGCATTGTTTATTGGCAGCTCTAACGTGTTGATACGCAGGAAAAATATCTGCACCTTGCTCTTTTACTAAACAATGCATACTTATATAATCTTCTTTAGAATGAGATCGATCTAACAGACAAGATAAAGCCTTTTCAGGAGTCAATTTTTCAGCTGCTTCTGCATCTTGTATCAGTTTCCTAATTTTAAAGGAGGAGTCTCTTGGATCTCTTTGAGAACTGTAGCCAATTCTTTGCCCCTGATTTTTTTACTGCATAACGACAGGCACTCAAAAGTTTCATGGAATCATTTCCATTGTTATTTGAAATTTCTCCTGACGTTCGACGTTTTGACCTTCGAGATGATGAATAAAATGCTGCCACTTTTGATTCCGTTTGTATCTGAGATTTCTCAGAGAAGTTTTTAATACATTTAATTGAGTGGCTTCAACAACTCCGAGCTACATTTTACTTTTTTGGAAAATAAAAGCAACTGCCACGTCAATATCATCCTGCTCAACTTTAGGCTCAGGTGGATTAAAAAGAACGTTAAGAATCTCACGTTTCGTAAAAATAGACATTTTCACTTAGACACAAAACTCCAATTAACGAAATTACTGTCGCTCTTATAAATGTCAAACGGAAAAAAAGACTGATCGAGGGAAAACCAAAAGAGATGCTGAGTGAACTTTAGGGAAAGTGGGAGAATTTTTTCATCAATTAATCCGTAGCGATATACTATCACGTAAAAAATACAAAATTGATATTGGCTCCGAAATATGTCTATAACTCGATTAAAAACCAGAAGCGGCGGCCAGTGGTAGCACATGTAAAACTACAATAATTGACGAGTAGAATGATCCCTGAAACAACTTAAAAGGACCTGGTACTCCGTGGTACTTTTAAACGGAAAAATATCGAGTATTGAAAAATAGAAAATCGTGCATGTAAACTCTCCTTTTATTCGTGAATTATTATATGTTTCAAGTGATTTAGTACCTACATGTACTTTAAAGATCGTGAAGTTCTGTGTATAACTACTATAACATATGTGTATAACAATAACAATTCCCTTTTATGTAAATTTTAAACTTGACTCTTGGCCACTTTTGGGAGCCTCCTGTCCCACTGTGCATTTGAACAGTATACTTTACACTATAATAGATACACCAAAACAAATATTTCTTTCAATTGATGAAACTTACTGGAATATCTTTTAGGGACATAAAAGTGAAAGGTTCTAGACATATGCCCATAAATAATTACCTCGAAATGGAAATCGCCCCCCTGAATGTTACTCCTCCCGTATTCTACATTATCTTCCCATTTTGCCCCAATTTTCTTGCGTTCCTGGAATCAACGAGTGTCCCTTATAATTAAAATTTTTTTCGCGATTATCGACGAACTCTCCTAAGAATTATTTATTCAGGTATATTTTATTGTCAGTTAATTAGCCAACTGTTTTGAGATTCACAATGAGTTGAATAAGTATAACAATATAATTTGAAATGCTAACTTATAATTTCTAAAATAAGAGACTTTTTTTCCAAAGTGCAAACTCTGCCCCTCTATCATAGCCATTTATTGGAACTGCGCTAGTACGAAATTATTTTGCCCGGTACCGTATTTTAAAGATTGCTTACCCGATCATTCAGATTTTTCATCATCGTGGCGCAAGAGCGTCTGGCGCCCTAATCTTCTGTTTCATTAGGAAAAAAGTAAAAAAATTAATAAATAGTGCCGAAGTTGAACGGAGAAACAAAATTCAAATCAATAAATTAAAATTCACTTTACACGTTATAACGAATCGAATGACTTCATGATGAAATAATTTCAGGGGATTATGAGACACACATACAGGACAAAAAGCACCTACTTAATCTTATCTTGGCTCAAAAATCTGGTAGATGGACCATTCATATGGTTTTTCATGATTTCTCTGTTGAAATCGATGATTATAAGCATTTTATGAAGAAATAAATGTTTTACGGTCAAAAATGAAGAGAATGCATGATGCACTTTATGGCAACGAGAGTTACACTTTATGCCGACCTGAAGACATGCAACATTGTTCGGCAACAAAAGGTTTCGTCAATTCAAAATAAAGCTCATATTCACAAAGCCAAGACATTAGGTCTTGAAACAAAATACTTTCAAGAATTGCAGTGTTAATTATGCTAATATTTTCTTACGAGAAAAAAGATTTTTGCTAATGGTATTTTAATTTTTAAGCTCTAGACCAACGATGTCCATCGAATGTTTCCAGTGCTTCCCGTGACTCGCCTTCTTCCCCTCATTCGAGTGCTTCTCCGTGCCTTCTCACCTCTCGAACTTGCACGATCGCTCTTTACAGTAGGCTGTAAGAAAGGGGATTGACGAGTTGACAGACGAATTTTCAGCTCTTAAGTTTAAGATTTTTCTAAAGTGCCAAATGCTCTAGATTGTTAAAGATCTGAAAGTGTTGCATTCGCCTTACTAGAACAGGCCATTAGAGAAAAAGTAACAGTTTAATGGAAGTTTTTCCATTGGCTTATGACTGGTTTCCCTAACGGTCTACGCCATAGGTATATATAAGCTTCAATTTCAGATATTTCGCGCGTAATAACGTATATTTTCTTTACAGGAACGTTGTCACTGGAGAACATTACCGATTTGTAAGCATGTGGATGGCTAGAACTTCCTACGTAGCTGCATTTTTCATCATGATTGTATTTGTAAGTGTTACATTATCTTTAGTGATAGGCACTACAAACGGGTATTCGGATGCTCGAGCGTAATTTTTTAATACTTATTAATTTTGTTTATACTGCTAACTTCTCGGTGTCGATTACACTCACGGAAACCCGGGTATTACTCGACTACCCGGGTAGTTGGGTACCCGAAATTTTGTTCATTACTCGGGTACTTGGGTATTACCCGACGCATTGAGTGCCCGCCCGGGGTCCTGGGTATTCGGGTAGCGGCAAAATGCCTGTCACTAATTATCTGTTGAACTCTTTTCAGCGCTTGAGGTGGCCTTTCACTTAAAGTAAATACGCCCAAAAATCTTTAATAAAAAGTTATAAAAAATATATAAAAAACTGATTTCAAAGAAGCGCTTATCAGTGAAAAATAATATTTAAAAAAAGCTCTCAACAGTGAAAAAAATTCCTTCTTCACAAGTAAGTACTCAGAAGCCAACTCAAAAACACAGAGAAGCAACAGAATAATTCCATACTACACTGGAATTCCAATATAAGTCTGACTTTGGTTCTTGCCTTGAATGGCCTTGGACATATATCCGTGGGACTCGAATGTCAACGACCAGGGCCGTATGAACCATTTCTATTTGATTTTCGTTCACAGTAAAAAATATTTATTAAATTCCTTTAAACGTTTGTTTGTTTTGGAGGATAAACGTTTTCTCTTGTTTTCCTGCGATATTTTCGTAACACATAACGTAAACACTGAAAGCGAATAAAGCGAAGTGCGGACCGTGTGAACTGACGAGATTATGCGCTTTTGATATAGTACAGCCCACTTCGTTAGTGCGGTACTGGACGAGTTTGCTGGCTTTAGAGTCAAGCTCTCTTCACCCCGTCGTCCCCTAGACGTCGAACGAAATTCTCGGAAAGACATATCGCAGACAGACTTATTAGAGACTTTCAGTGTACATACACAAAGAAATAACGGAATGATTTCTTACATCAATAGAGAATACAAGCGATTTATACATGCAATATTACTTATACTTTGGAATATATATAAACAGGGATTAGAATTTCACCCAAAACTGTATACACAAGGAGCAGGACTCAATTGCAAGTCAAAAAACTCATAGTGAAGCTACCTCACCGAGCATTTACTGATGCAAATTTACTCAAATTCGCGAAATTAATAACAATTCTACATTTTCGAGGTGTTTTGATACGTAATGGATTACCAGAGGGTGGGCCTTATAGAAGGGAATCCGCGATTGTTAATCTTGATAATCAGGAAGATCCAGGAACACATTGGTGTGCTTATAAAACAATTAGCAATGAAATCATTTATTTTGATAGTTCTAGTAATCTTAGACCACCTTCTGATTTCTTTAAAAATCTCGGTGTTGGTTGCGTAGAGTATAATCATGAGAGGTATCAAAATTTTGAAACATTTGTGTGGACATTTATGTCTCAAATTTTTATGTAATCAATTAAATTTATCTAATATGTACTGCCAATATAAAGATGTGAAATCGTTACTTTACTTCAGTCAGTTGTTTGTAATCATCATGGACGATTCATTTACGGTAACGTTATCAGGGAATTTGTCTATACTTGAAACTTACTTGAAACTCATAACTTTACACCGATTGAATTGTCTTCTAGCAAAAATTATGCCCCAGGTCCCGTAGAATTTCTAACATTCAACTCAATTCCAAACGTGGATTTTGGTCAAAATAAATTTTACGTGGACAATACAATAATTACAATACCTACAGGTAGTTATGAAATAAGTGACATACAACGCTATATACAGCATTTTTCAGTAAATGAGGGTATTAACATTCATATTAAACCAAACAATAATACTTTAAAAAGTGGAATTCATTGTAATCGTGATATCACTTTCGAACCCCAAGATTCTATTGGTCCTTTGCTGGGATTTTCTCTACGCAGGCAAAAAGCTAATAAATCGTATGAATCTGAACAGCCAGTATCTATAATTAATGTAAATGCTCTCAGAGTTGAGTGTAACATAACTACAAGAGCGTATATCAATGGTCAAAAAGTGCACACTATTCATAATTTTTTTTCCTGTCGTCCCATAAGTCGTACCAGTGTCGTACGTATAAGATAGTGGAAATTCCATCGCATGTCATCTACTTGCTGGTTGCCGTCAAGACAATAGATCATATACAGTTGCGGATAGCAGATCAAGACGGACAGTTGGTTAATTTTCGTGGAGGAATTATAACAGTAAGACTACATATCAAATCTTTGCGATAATGGGTATTGTTTTCAGTAAAAAGCTTGGCTTCGCTTCTAAAAATTCAGTACCATGCCGCAAGCTAAACAGTCAACGACGAGTTGTCAAAGGGTTAACACCTCAAAACGTGCTGCTGCTGACAAGTCTAGGCCTGAAGGTTGTGATCTTGAGGCCAATTGCAAAAGGAAAAGAATAAAGAGATTCAAGGTTTTCTGTACTTGCATTCGCATATTCGTGTATCGACGTCTTATTTACCATGGAAGGGGAAAGTTTAAGTACTGAAAGCCCTGTCATCTTTGATGAGTCAATCGCTCACTGTGAGGTACATACACACCAACCATAAGCCTCATCAACCTTCAATAATAGCGATGAAATTCTAATCAGTGTACAAAATCAAGACCACTGCCTTCTTCCAAGCAGAAATTCAATTCATGTACAAGACGAATTGACAAGAACTGATGGTACTCCAGTTACAAACACAGTTTTCGTTAACAATGCAGTTTTGTCATTTATTTGAAGAAGCAAAATATGAGCTGAATGGCGTAGAGATAGATAAGAATAAAAATGTAGGCCTTAAAAGTCTAGTGAAAAATTACGTTTCTTTGGATGCAGGTTAAAGTAAATTCTTGGAAAATGCAGGGTGGCTTGAATGCAGTATTGATCGAATTTTAATCAATGCACTTGGTTATTTTGACATTTTTATACCACTTAGTATGATATGTTGTTTTCCTGAAGATTATCAAAGAATTATTGTTAATGCTGAACATGAGCTCATTATGACAAGATAAAGAAGTGATGCAAATGCAATTCTCCACGCAATTCCTGTTGAAGATTATAACATTGTAATTGAGAAAGTGGAATGGTTGTTTTCATACATGAAATTATTATCAGACGCGCGAAAATTTAAATTGTTAAAATATATTGAAAAAGATCCATCTATTCAAATAAGCTTTCGAAGTTGGGAATTGTATGA
>JAUMHM010086330.1:0-11023 GCA_032362435.1 Melikaiella ostensackeni
ACTTTCAAACTTCCTCGAACTGATGTATGCAATACTTGCTATAAAAGTGAGACAGAAGAAGTGACAAGTGAAGACTTCTTGAAGGGATTGTAAAAAAAGGAGCAAGCACTGTATTCAATTTTATTTAGTACGCAATAATGAAGGAGTTTAATAAAGTCAAATTCAGCTGCATAACTCTATTTTCAGATGGATATCTCGGACAAAATAAAATTATACTGTATTTAATTTTTTGCTTCCATTTTCTATTCATTCGCAAATTGAAGTCAAATATACGAGTATATTTCCAGTTCGTGGACACTTCTCTTGCCAATGTCATAGGAATTTTGGCTTATATTGGCAGAAACAAAAAAAATTAGAGCGCATTGAAACGCTGGATGAATATGTGGCATTGATTCAAAACGCCCGTTCCCCTCCATTTACTATGATCACGAAATGTGAAGATTTTCTGCAGGATTTTGAAAAAAGTTTCAAGTGCAAAATCCGCGAACCGAAAAATTTTCAAATTAGCAAGGCTTTTGTTTTACATTTTTTCCCCGATGGAAAAGTAGACGTTTATGATCATTATAATTCGGAGAAGGCAAGTACTCTTTTGTTTACCACTAATCCTAAACTAAAAGATCTTCTAGAAAGTTGTACACCTCGAATTGGACTCAAAGCGGTTGAAATAAAAGATGTGAAAAGTCTCTTAAATTATTTAGGCGCCCCTGGAAAAGAATTCTTTGCAAATAATTTTTCGCAATTTACTCAAAATAATTTTGCCGAAGACAACACTGAAGACAGTGACGAAAACGATTAAATTATTTATAAAGAAATCGTATAAGTTATTTTATAAACAATGACAATGAAAGGAAATACGACACGTATCAAAAAGAAGCCGTAGCTATCATATTTTGTGTGACACATTTTCGCCCCTATCTATACGGACACAAATACACTAGTTACCGATCACAAGCCATTATTTTGGTTCCCAAATCGGTAAGGATCCTTGTTCAAAAGTAACAAGATGAGAGCTTAAGTGATCTGAATATGACTTTCAATTCGTCTATAAAGCAGGTAAAATGTTCGCCAAAGCGGACGTATTATCTAGAAACCCTACAGATGTCAAAAATGAAGAAGAAAAAGATGCTAAAATAATGAGAGTTATTAAGGAAACGTACTCTACGTGCTCAAATCTAAGTTCAAGTTTAATATCATAATCTAGTTCAAAACTAGTTATTATTAGAGACTCATAATCTGAATCTTGTCCAAATTCCAGTTCTATATCGAGTGTTCGCAAAGACTCTTAATCAATTTCTAAATCGAGTGCTGACAAAAACTCAAAATCAGTTTCTAAATCGAGTACTGACAAAGACTCAAAATTAATTTCTCAATCGAATGCTGCAGAAGACTCAAAATCAATTTCTAAATCGAGTGCTGACAAAGACTCGAAACCAAGTTTTAAATCGAGTACTAACAAAGACTCAAAATCTAGTGATGACAAAAACTCAAAATCAATTTCAAAATCAAGTGATAACGAATTCTAGCGAGTTCTAGCATAATAATGAATGAAGAAAAAGATATTCTCATTGAAGAATCATGCAATCAAGTGAAAAAAAAATTTCACGTATTACTAAATCAAATGGATCTCTGAAATATAAATAAAAAGAAAGCATCAAAATGCCACGCAATAGCTATCAGAGGAAAAACAAGAGATCAAACTGAAGGAACGAAAACCTCAGTTAATATACAAGAAAATGTTCCAAAAAATTCCGAAGAAAGTAATATACTCAATACCAAAAATTGTATACCCACCCTTACAGCAAAAAAGAGAGGGAGACCAAGAAAAGAAACTATTGCTTAATCGAGAACAGACGGTTATCCCAATTTCATATCAAACAACTCAGATTCTAATCCAGACTATTATAACTACATCAAAAATAAAAATAAATTCTACAAGAAGAAAAAGGAATAAAAAACGTAGGGAGATGAAGAAGAAGAGAGCAACTCAGAAAATTCGAATCATTTTCAAAGTTCAAGTGAATCCAGCGGAGAAGAAAATTTGAGCACCGCCGAAGAAATTTTTTTCGATGATGACAATTATGATAACAATTTTAATAAAGAGTTTGAAAGAAATTTTTGTTATCCAGACCTTGATTTTGATGAAGGTTTACCACAAATAAATAGCAATAAAAAGACGCAGACATTAAATTATATGAAATATTATATAATATATAATATAAATATAAAATAATATTAAAATATTATCACATTGCCCTTCCTATCGAAGAAGAGGCAAAAGACAATCTTGTACAAGCTCTTAACAATACGATATTAGCAATTTTTTTAAATAATAATAAGGCTAGCAAATTAAATTTGAAATGAATCAGTTTAACTGAAACTGATTGAGTAAATAACATACCATAGGAAGAAATCTCGGCTTGACTTGAATCCGTATTTCCAGAATCAAATCCAAAAATAATAACTTGCTCAGTGATTGTACAATGTCCCACAAAAGAACAAGGAATGAAATTCTTGTAGAAGCTGATTCTTCAGCACTAGGTGGTCACAAAGAAGTGACAAAAACATATACTAGATTAATACAAACGAGTACATATTAACAATTTAAAACAATTTCACTCAATTTTGTATAGCTTGTGCCGGTCCAAACCATCAAAGCAGTACAATAACAGACGCATTTGTGAAGAAATTTATACGTATTTTTGGCTTACCAAGAGAAGTTTCAACTGAACAAGGTAAAGATTTTTTGACTAATGTATTACGAATATTTGCTACAAAATTTCGTAACAGACAATTCAAAACTACTGCATTTTATTCACAATTAAATGGATCCCTAGAAAGATTTCATCGAATTTCAGCAGAATATTTGATTGAATTTGCAGATAAAAACGCAGAATGGGATGATTAGTTGGAATGAGGCACATTTTCTTATAATACGAGTGTTCATGAAACAAAAAAATGTACCCTGTACGGATAATTTTTCAAAAAACTAGCCCGATTACCTTCCAGCGAACCCCTGCAGGAACATGAAAAATTGCAAACATATGATAACTATACAAAGAATAGAGCGCCCGGATTGCACAACGACTTTAGCGCGTGGACTCAGCCAGCTTAGTAGGCAAGAGAACGGGCACAGTTTATTGGACAAATAATTTTAAAACTGCCGTCATTCCGTTGATAATTATCGGATCGTGTTGGTTTTTGCATAGAAATACTCAATTACAGATAAAAAAAATCAAAACAATATTATGATAGGAAGATCAACCCTCAAGAATTTAAAGTGGAAGATACAGTATTTTCAGTAGAAGGAGAAAAAATTTTAAAAATCAACAATCAATATTCAGGACCGTTCGAAGTATTAGAAATTTCACGAAAAGGAAATGTAAAAATTCCAAATGAAGAACTTTTTAAATGTCGTACACATTAATCGACTTAGTCGCTCACTAATTGACCTATCAGAAACTAGCTAAAAATATTCAAAATAGTAAAATGAAATTGATAAATTGGAAACTTTCTCTCCATATAAAGTCTTTCTAGATCATAACTTAAAAAGCTGTTTTTAATATAAAATTCTAAATTCAACATCAAATAAAATAGTTGTAAATATTCATTTATTTTAAGTTTCAATTAATATATATTAAACAGCTAACATTCTCTATAAGATTTCCTTCCTAAATTATGACTACCGACTTGGATATGTTCAATAATATTTATCCATATCTGCATATTTTAAGTTAATATCTTTATAAAAGCAGCATTCACATGAAATGAATGATCCTACCTTTTCTCAAACATATTTATGTAGTGTATAAAATCAATTGCAAACATCAATCAATCAATTGCAAAACTATATATATGGGATAGACAGAAAAGAACCCCACTTTTAGAACACATGTACCCTAGGAACCAACCAAAATGAACAAATCTCGAGCACACCCTCAAAACTGAAGGTTCTCTCGAAAATATTTGTACCTTTTGAAGGAAAAATAATGTAGTATAAATTCGAGCTGAAACCAACAGCGACCACGTATCCAATGGTGAAATAAGATTTATAGAAAGATCAATCTTGATGTGTGTTTTCGGCAATCATATGATTTTTCATACAATAATCAATGCACTTGAGTCTTCCTTTAGATGGAAAATCTCCAGACGCATTCACTTACCCATAAGAAAGTACCTTTTGGTCTTTTTGAACGCAAGATATTCATTAAAAAACCAAGAAGTGAGATTTTGTATCTGGAAAGTTTTTTTTACTCAAAATTTTATTTTGTTTTCAAATTAGAACAAAAAGCCAAGTTTGCAACTATCAAGTACAAATTACGAGAATTGTCAATGAACTCTGTAAAGAATTTTCTATGAAATTAAAAAAATGGCTGAATCAGTATTAATCATGAATTGAATTCGTTGACCAAAGAAAGAGTTTTAGTGCAATGTGTTACCAACAACCGCAAAAGTTTTTCATGTATACTTTTATTATCATGCTATTGTTACGTACTAAGAAATATAACTTACCTAATAATTTATGTACTTCGCAAGATTCCTAGTTTTAAAATCTAAATGAAAAAACTAGAAAACAGGGATGGGGATAACTACAAATTCAAAAGGAATAAATCGAATAAAGCTAAAACTTCAAAAGCTGAATCGATATTTTCATGACTCAAAATATAAAATACATGAAGGGAATGGATATCATGAAATAATTCTTTGAACTAAAAAGTTCAAGTTGTATGGATGACTTGTATTTTCGTAAAGGTCTCCTGAATATTTTGTTGCTCAACCTCGAAGTAAATCTCCTTAACTGTGTCTAGTCAACCTTGAAAAAAGGAAGACTAGTTAGTTTTACAGACAGGCGGAAAGCCCCAATAGGGCTCCCCTCGCGCTCAAACTATAAAGCCTATAGCAAAAGTAGCATACCGCCCAAGCGGGATTTCTAACCCCCTCCTTCTCTTGCTGTCATAGATTCCTGCTTCAGACTCTTCCTCTCCTCTGGAGCCATCTGTATACCAGATTTCCCCTTGGAGGAGAGGGTTCCCATTTGCTTTCCACATATCTCTGCTTGGGATGGAGACGCGCAAAGTTTTGGTGAAGTTGAAGCGTTTCGTTATTTTGTCTTGCCTCATCCTAAGAATCGACAGCGCACTGAAGTCGCTTGTAATCCTAGTGGGTCTAGCTCCCTGAGTTCATCTGTTAACTCTTGCAAGGCGGTACATCGCATGAGCCGCCCTTGCAGTTATCGCAATATGCAGGAGCTCTTCACAGAGCATGAATCCTATCGCCGCAGTGAGCGTAATTTTTATTGCTCCAGTCGAACCCCTAAATGCTAGCGTTTGTAATCGTTGCAGCCTGTCCCGCATCGATTTAAGTTCCGCCCGCGGCCACCAGAATACGGCCGCGTATAGGAGCCTTGGTTCAATGGCAGCATAGTAGAGCCATGCAAACATTTTAGGCCCTAATTCCTACGTCAACCCAAAGGCTCTCCTGCACATCCAAAAAGTTATGAAAAACTTCCTGCATTGGGTCTCCAGGTGCTCTGTCCAGTTGAGTGTACTACCTAGTATTACTTCCAGACATCTAACCGAATTTGAAAACGTCAGCCTCCTACCGCAAAATACAAGAGAGTCAACTTTCGGCATTTTGTATTTTCTTGTAAACATGACCAGGCTGGTTCTCTCTGGATTATTCGAGAGCCCTGAGCTTCTGCACTAGAGCTCTATGATGCGCAGCGCCGACCTCACGACATTCATCAACATATCCAGATGAGCCTACCTAAATAGGATTGCGAAGTCATCCTCGTATCCTTGGGCATAGTAACCCTTTTTGTTTAGCCTGCGAAGGAGGCCATCCACTACAATGCACCAAGAAGACACCCACAGCATACCCCCTCTGTTCGAGCTGCTGCTCCAATTTCACCACGAAAGCATGGAGCGCAGTTTCTACCGAGCACCCTGCCCGAGAGGCGTGCTACCCTCTATGCAGCGGAATGGCTAAAAGTAACTCATCCCTGATAAATCTTTCGACCAACTTCTCAAACGGCTTTAGGATAAAAGACGTTAGGCTGATCGGCCGGAAATATTTCGCAGCAGTGTAGCCCTTCCTCCCAGTTTTGGGAATAAAGACCACCCTGCCGTCCTTTCATGGCGATGACACGTTTTAAAATGCAATGCTTGTTCTAAAAAGTTTCATCGATGGAGGTACGATGCACTCCATGCCCTTCTGTAAGTGCGCTGGATACACACCATCCGCTCCTGGCGATTTGAAGAGACAGAAGGACCCTAAGGCCTATTCGACCTTCTTTTGATCAACGAACTCAGAATCGAAGCTCAAGTCGGCCCTCCCACTCTCTTGGCCTCATTATTCCTCCTCCTCTTGGTCGTTTCTTATTCGCTGAAAACCCGGGAAGTGAAACTTCATTAAGTGATTCAGCGCTGCTCCTTCGTCTTCGACAAACTCACCATCATCGAGCCTTATGAGACCAAGGCGAGCTTCCGGATTCATTGCCAGGATCTTGTGGAGCCTGGCTGTTTCTGGAATCTTCTTCGATTACTCGCAGAAGCCCTTCCATTCTACCTGTTTATACATCCTCAAAATCTCATTGTATCCATACTGGGCCATCTTATAGACGCCCCAGTCTGGAGGCAATTTAGTTTTGTTTGCCCTGTTGCACAACGCCCTTGTCTTTTTACGTTGTTTCTCCAGGTGAGCATTCCACCATTCGGCTCCTTTGTTGGACTCAATTGTGCTTGTAGGAAAATTGTTCTCATATGATGTAGACAGAGCCTTTCGCGGAAAATCCGCGGCGTGCTGTAACTCATCTATGGTACAATAGCTTGTGGGAAATTCCATAAGCCTGCCTTTGAGTTCCTCTTTATATGAGTCCCAAAGTGTATTCCTGGGGTTTCTAATCTTTGAAACTACCGGTTCTCCTAGGTTCAACCGAAATAGGATATATTTGTGGTCCGAAAGCGACTCCTCTTTGGAGACTCTCCAGCCCACTATCCTGCTTCTAAGTCCATCTGAGTATAGAGTTAAATCGAGAACCTCACAATTGTTTTTATTCTGGAATGTGGGAGTATCACCCCGATTCAAAATCTCCAGCTCAGTGCCCGCCAGGTATTTGATTAAGTCCCTCCGTCTGTCGTTGATGTATGTGCTCCCCCACACCGTGTGATGTGAGTTTGCACCACAGCCCAACAGCAGAGGAATCCAACTCTCCTGGCAGTGCCGAATTAGAGCCTCCACCTCTCTAGGAGGCGGAAGTTCCTCGGCATTGCCCGGAACAGAAGCCGAGGCGATAAACACCTCTAGCCTTTCTCCATTTTCAGCCTTGAGTCTCACCTTAATAACGGTGAGGTTCCTGGAGCAGAGCTTAGGTACCAAGATCGCATCCATACCATTGACGGCTATGCATGCCCTTAGTATTTATTCCCTCAGCCCCTTATATATGGTGCCACGTTCCGACAAGCCACTAATCCTTTCCCGGTATAACTAGGGTTCTTGGATTAGAGCAAGCCCTGTCTGCACCAATGACATGCGCCCTGATAGAACCGACGAGGCGCCTTTGCTGTGGTGCAAGTTAATCTGCATCATGGTGATTCCCGTATCAGCTATTAAGAGGCAAATTCGGGGCACACATGGACCATTCTGGTCCCCGTACGGATCCCAAATGGATCACCCGGAAGGAAACCTCACCAGCCTTAAAATAGGGTCGGTAATCTAGAGCCGCAAGGACTCTGATCGCATATTCGGGAAGGCCGACGACTAGGACCCAGCCTCTCCCCTTCACCACGGATCCCTGCCTATCGGTGTACACCATCTATGAATCAGTTCATAGAGTCGTGTTCTGGAAGCTTAGGCGCCTCAGAACAATCGACAGATCCTCGAGAGTACCGGGACTCAGTACAGTCGCCCTGTAGTGCCTTTGCCGACATTCCGTCTCCTCGATCTCAAAGTTTGGTCCCTTCTTGAGCCTAAACATTGGATTTCTCTCTACTATCCAGTTTCGCGACCAGATATCTGTGGCCTCCACTACAACGGTCCCGAACTGATAAAAATGTCGTTGAATCTGAGGGCGCGCCCCTCACGGGGTAATGTGTCAATCTATTCAGAGATTTTCCTCCTCAGCCTGTCCAAATTCTCGAGAATGAGACGGGCTTCCGGATAACCCAACGCAACGACAACTTTCACCAGGACATTGTTAGCCATCTGTGAAAATGTAGGTTTCTATATATCTAGAACCTTATGCCGCTTCATCACCCTGTTTGGAGGAGTGTCCTTCCAGTCCTTCTTCCTCTTGCCTATAGAATAAGCGCGAAAAATTGCTCCAGATGAAGTTTCTGCAGCCACTGCCCCCTGTGGGATACCTTGGCTGCTGTTTGAGAGCTGCGCTTTGAGATCTCTCCTTCTTTGTGCGCCACTACGGTTCTCTCTCCTTACGGAGAGTCCTGATAGCTGCTCTTTGATCGTGTCAAGAAAGTTCTCGCCATCGCTGTCAGAAGTTTGCAACGTTCTCGATGGACTGCCCCTGAGATTCCGTCCACCTTCGGTGGTGGGTAAGAAGAGGGACCCGAGTCGGGCCCCTCATTAGTTTTGTTTTTATTGTTTGGGATTTTATCCATAATGATTAAACGAGTAGCTAGAAAAATGAAGAACACCCTCTGCAGAGCGCCGCATGTAAAGGGCGGGACTGAATACTATGGGATTCGACCTGGTGTCCCAAAATTTTCGCTAGAAAACCCCCTCCGTGACCCCGGCCTGTCCGCCTCTACTAAAAGGGCACGCCGGGGTGTTCAAGGATATGTTAGTCCTGGTGCCATTCAGCCTTTGACACGGTGATCACATCGTGGCTTGGGATTATGAGGACTCGCGCACTTGATATTCCAGGAAGCTTTGATTCAACCTCTAGAAGGATCGCTTCTTAGTTGAGGTCCACAAACTAGAGTCGTCAGTTCCCCAGAGTAGCCACACCTTGCGGTGTACCCTCCTGGTTCACCAATTCCAGACAGATGAACTAGAGTGACAGGTCCCCCTTGTCGTGACAAGTTGGTCTCCGGGGCTTGATCTAGTCTTTGCTTCCAGATGTCAATGTTGTAAATACTGGAAGATGTGGGGTTCTGCTGTGTTGATGGACCGATTACTTGGTCCGGAAGTAAGGGTCGGAAGGTGAGACCATTGATCACCGGATTGAGGACCGAAGACAAGGGACAGACTTGAACTGATTTCAGAGAGGGGTACTTTCTACGAGTCGTGATCGCAGTGATCGAAGAGGAGAAGAAGATGCTGACTGCTGTTGGTGTTTTCCGAATGGTGAAGGTCTTGTCTGACTGACTACTGCTTCAGAATCCGCTGTATTTATACACACAGATGGAGCCGTTGCCAAAGATGATGTTATCTGTTCCAAGATGCCGAAGGGGGCTTAGATGTGATGGTAATTTGTATCATGAGGGGAAAATAAGCGTTCGCTTCTCATGGGGGAACTTTCCTAGGAATTGACTAAGAGACGCCTTGAATTTACACGTTCTCACAGGTTCCACATGTATTGTTCATTCCTTCCAAGATGCTGAGGTGGTTCAAATGTGGTGATAATTTGTATATGACAAGTTTCCATTAGCATCGGAAATCATGAATATTTGAGAGAAATGCGGAATCTACAGTTGTTCAGTGGGGAAAACTAAACGTTAGTTCGTTACGGGGAGAGTGTTCCAGTTATAGAATAGTTTCGATATTTTGTATTCAGGTCAAGTAGTCACCTTGATACAAATGTCAAACTGATGAACGATATTTGTCCTTTTCTGTGTTCAGATAGTGGCTTCTCATGAATGTCTGGTATCCGGTGCATGGGAATGCATGGTAAAGATGTAAAAATCGTAAAGCTGTGTATCGTAGATTCGAGCAAGTATAGGTGTGAGAGATTGAAACTTAAACATGTGTTCGTCTATTTTCATACCCGTTTTGTTGACTAATGGGAGGGTCTCTCACTCATGTGAAACTGTTGGATGTATTAGTTCTACGAAGATTAATATGCACCGCCCATTTTCAGGCTACTGCGTAGATTCTGCCCTCTACAGCTGGACTTGATGATGATGATAGGAATTTGGATTTTTTAGAGGTCATTACGATATTTAGATATGATCCTTTAACTTATCCATTTTTAATACTGTGGATAAATGTTCTATACAGTTGTTATATAAATCATGATAATTATTAAAAATAGACGCGGAACGTGACACTATCGAACGCAACCCTAGAAAAGATGCTGTAAAAAATGTTACCCCGGATGTTTGCAATATTTGGGATAAAGCTCAAATACCAACTATGAGGGGAAGAAATATTGTGAGAAAACTGAAAAAACTATTAAATGAATATAAAAATTTATGCTGTAATACAAACCGAGGTGGACCAACGCAATTTGGTAAAGAGACTATGTTTCAACAGGTCTTAAATTATCTTTTCAATATTGCTCACTGCGACATTTCAAACTAATTAAAATAGAAAGCGACTGACTATTTTTGACAGATCGAAGAAAGAAAATTAGTTATTACTAACTTAAGTGATGATTTATTAAGAAAAAATGAAAACCAAAACATGCGAATATCTGATATTGAGAAGGGAAATTGAAAGAAGAACAAAGAAGAAGTATTTAATGTCAAGAAGTTAACTTAGAAATGATATCAGATTTATCCCGCGACGAAGAAATTATATCTTCTGATAGAGATGAAGATTTCGATCTGAAGAAAGTTGGTCCTTGCTCGCCAGTCTTCTCAACATCAGAACCTTCTGAAAAGCGTGTGAAGATTAGTGTTTCGGACATAGTCACTGAAAATATAGCCTCCACATTAGATTACGCTTACATCAGTAATAGAAAAGTGACGTATATTTTATCTGCAGCCGTAAAAGACTACGGTGACTGTGACTCACCTGAAGTAGCCTTGTCTCGAAGTAGTGTTAAGAGGATAAGAGAATCTCAACGTGCTCAACAAGCTGTAGAAATAAAAGAAACTACTGCATTTTCGGAACAACTTGTTGTTCA
>JAUMHM010086331.1:0-11023 GCA_032362435.1 Melikaiella ostensackeni
TTTATTGAAATACGCATTTATGAACAAAATCCTGATACACGTGTCGTCTTAATTATGAACACAATGCTATAAAAAAAATTTGGTTGCATTTAAAAATGTCACATTCTTTTCCCCCAAATCCGTTGGGTTAGTAAAAAAATGTCCCATGTATTCAAAATAGCTAATCCCTGTGAATCGCGAGAGGGTGACTTTTGTTCATTAGTTTGTTTATGATACTGTGGGCCATTTTTTTCTTGCTCTAACCCACTGGACATTATATGTAGCTAGTTATCACATTGATTGATGGCCTATTTTAATAGATTTGAAGGACTTTGAAGAAGTGGAACCCCTGAAAAGTTGGACAAAAATGGGGTTCGAGTTTTGTTGTTGAATAACAAAGTTTTTTTTGGTCGGAGTGAAATCTCCGCAGTTATTTGTTATACCTGGAGGACTTGCGGTCATTTATAAAGAAAATAAACATAAAAAACAGTTGAGAATTTTATCGTCGGTCGATTTTGGTCCAAAAAGAGTGCTTTTTTTGGGATTGGGAAGATGGAACTGTACCATATTCCCCGAGAGAATAACCTACAGGTGGACAAACTCACGTCCACTTTGCGCAGCTATTGAAAGCGTAGGCGGACCATCTCCAATGCATCCGTGGTGATGTAGCTCCAGCCTTCTAAGCTGGCAAAACTGGCTACGCTTTCTTGAAAAAACTTGACCTACACGCTCCCTGAACGTCAAAAAAAATTGAGTGCCTGCTTCAATACTGAACACTTTCACTCAGGCATCTCCTCCTTTGACAGTGGTCATCTTTACATCAGCGAGCGGAAGTTTAGTTACGCGCGCGCTGGATAGAAGAAAGGAGTGAGACTTCGAGAGAAAAAGGAGACACAGTTTTGGCTGTCTCCCCCCATCAATGTCCGCTCTTAAAAGTTTCCCTTCTTCCATCTATTCGGCGCGCGCGACCCGGCCTTCCACTCGCCGGTGTAAAGGCGACCACTATCTCCGCCCAAATACGTAAAGATGCGCATCTGTAGGTTATTCCCTCGGGGAATAGAGTATAGCTGTGCGGAGCCAAATGGGAGGGGTGATGGTGGGCTGGCTGATGGACCGTTTGTTCGGCTAAGGGTGTAAAGATTGCAAGATGGCCGTTCCGCGTGCACGGCCTTCGCGTCGCAACTCGTCGACCCGGCCGAGGACGTCGACGATGGAAGTCCGATAAAGAACTCGATGATCATCTTCGGGAGTGAATCTACCTGGAAGTCTATAGCGATCAGACGATTTTCATCAGGAACGTGGAAAAAATATGTTTAGATGAGTTGTGGGGACCACGCCCAAGGTCGCAGCCATCTTGTAAGAGTGATGCACCAGGGGAGACTGTCTGGCAAACCTAACAACCGCCCGCACGAACTTCCATGACATTCTACCAACCTCTTTGACACGCCATTCTTCAGATATTTTCCTTATCCAATGACTTTCCCGGAAATGCCATTTAATTTTTTTCTGATTCCAAAGAAATCTCGTGAAAACAAAACTAAGGGATATGAAAAAAGCACTTCTTACTTTATAAATTACATTATAAACTTCCCACTCACCATATCGGATATTTTTTCACTTTTGAGAGTAGTATTCTGAATAAAATTAGGCTTAAATTATTTCAGTGATACCATCCAGCATTTTGTTATCATAATTATTGATTTTACGCAAGTCTTTCACATTTTTACCCTACAAATAATGAATTAACACTTTTTAGCGTTTTGAGGCCTTGGAACACAAGCTAAACTTTTTTTAATTTATAAAAAATCTCACATTAATTTTTAAACCAAATGAAAGAGAAAATAGGGGCGTGAGGCAGTAACGAGAAATGAAATTATTTTTGGGCTACCCTATTGTCCAGGTAATCCTTGGTTTTCTGGAACTTCAGACTATATAACATGTATTTACATGAAATAACGAAAACGTGTAAAACAGTTAGGACTTAAGGTTTACAGTTTGTTATGCAAAATAATTCAATACATTCTTAACATTAATTTATTATGCATTTTCCTGCATACCAAAAATATTAAATATAAATAATTGTTCTATTTTCCTGTCGTGTGATATATTTGATCAGATCACCATTTAATTAGAAATTAATGTAAAAATTGACTTTCGCCCGATTCATAAAATCTCAATATTTTCAAACTCACTGATTGACAAAAAATAGTTTTTACTTCGGTGTCTGTCTATTGTCGTCGTCTATTAGCACGATAACTTTCGAAAGAATTATTTGGTTAGATTGCGCTTTAGCAGACATTTTTACGGCCCAAACAGAAGGGACGAATTCTTTAAGCAGCCATTTTTAACGAATGGTTCTGGTTATATCCATCGGAAATAAATATTTTAATGGATCAAAAAATATTTCAAGAGGTACCCAGGGATTTCAAGAGCCTCCAAGGGATTTTAATAAATTTCGATGGAATTTCAAGCGATTTTAAAGATTTCAAGGTAATTCACAAATTTTTGCTGGATAAAGTTTCTTTGTCCATAATCACTATTTTTGTATACTTCCATTAATTTTTGACTGACATTTCTTTGGTTTGAAATATATGTTTTCCATTGGGGGTAGAATTTCGTATTATGGGTTGTTTTCAGACAAATAATTACGTGATGCTGTGTGAGCTCAAAAATAGTCCTCACCTTTGATATACTTTTCTTGTACACATTCTACAAGTTTTTATTGGAGGGTTGTTTTTTTGTATTAGCGGTTGATTTTGTGAAATTAGTTTAGGGCGTTTGAAAGAGCCAAGTATAACCTAAAATTCTGATATGCTTATATTTATATGTACTCATTTTGTTTGTGAACCTTACAAAATCATCTATCTCTCTAAACGAAATTCAAACTACGCTTTTTTGGAACAACCCGAATGTTTTTACGAATGTATAAGGAAGTTTTTACTCCCTTATACGATATTTTGCACCACAAAATGCCATTATTTTGTAGACCAATCGCAGGCACTTTTGTCAAATTTTTGTCGTCGCGCTTCGCGCTCGGTGTTATATATTCTTCATTTACAAATTACTAAATATTTTTTCTATTCCAAATGAAAAAGGAAATTTATTTACTTGAGGCTCTATCGGCGTTAAGGAATACATTCTCATCATAATATTCGCGCTCGATTTTCTGCGCTCTCCGTATCATATATACAAATAAATAGTTAAAAAGACGATAAAAAATTATCTTGATGATTGACGATTGATCCCGTAAAGGAATGTTCAGCGGAAATTTTATTTGACTTTTTAAAAGCATAAATTCTACTCTTTTTTGATTTTTTTCTCATCTCGCGTTGTTTGACTCAAAAATTGAAATTGAAATATTCCAATAACATTTTTCATACTCAAAAACAAACTATGCGTCCTGCCGAAAAATGTCTTGAGGAAAGCTTGTAGGTCTTCGTAGAAGCAATAATTTTCATATCCTAACTTTTTTTCGTATCTCGCGTTATTTGGGTCAAAATTTGAATTTTGGATTTTCCAAGAAGGTTCAAAAAGTTGTTATGACAATCTTGTAGGGCTTTAAGAAGCAACGTTTTTTGTCGATTTTTTTTTCATATTGTGCATTGTTTGGCCTCAAATTTTCATTTTCGTTTCTTTTGTTGAATTTTTTTTCTCAATCAATGAGTCCGAAAACGTCAAGATCTTATGAAATCCACAAAAGTCAATTTTCACTCAACTCCAAAACTTTCTCATTGAGATGAGAATATAAAAATGTGGAAATTTCGTTTTTTGAGATGACTGTGGCGGAAAGTTTCTTTTTAGTTCGGTTGACTTCGAAGATGGTTGAAATTGAAGGTGTTGGCATGTAGATGTGCTAAATAAAATAAAATTCAGTGAATCATTGCCTGATTTTTTACATTCTTATCTCAATGAGGAGGTAGTGATTTTATGTGAAAATTGACTTTCGGGAATATCATCAAATCTTGAAGTTTTCGGACTCACTGAATGAGGGGAAATCGATTTTACGTCGGCGTCAGTCTATCGTCACTATCGTTGTTGTCGTTGTCTGTGAACACGATAACTTTCGGAGGATTTATCTCATTGAATTGCCCTTTGGCGTACTGGTTTAGGGCATTAAGATGAAAGGACGAGATCGTTAACCAGCCTCTTTTGACGCATAGTTCTGGTTTTATGCATCGAAAGTGCTTTTTAGAAAATAAAAAATTTCATTCTCCAGCAAAACTATACGAGATACGAAGAAAAATGTCGGGAAGCAAAACTATTCATTTGAAAAAGATTTGCAAATTTGCTGCGAAATTTTTTTTTTGATTGGACGTATAGTTTTTGTTTTAATGCTGAAAATTTTATCTAAAAGACGAGAATCCCTTTTCCGGTCAAACTATGTAAGACACAAAAGCATGTTGCCCCGAAAAATTCTTCATGTCAAAAAGATTAAAAAATTTCCTACGGACCATTTTATAATAATTAAATGCAGAGTTTTTTCTTTAACCATGAAAAATACCGTAAAAATGCAAAACTCAAATTTTTGGAAAAACAACACGAGATACAACAAAATGTTAATAAATCAAATTGTCCACCGAAAAGAGGTCTAAAGATTTGTTATGGACCATTTTTTGATAGGACGGGTAGTTTCAGTTTCAATACATAATAAATTCTATTAAGAATGAAAAATTGAAAACAGAAAAACTGCGAAAGATACAATAAAATGTTCAACAGCATTTTGATATTGTTGTTACCCATGTAAAAATGTCTCGTCTTGCATCTGTCTTCAAGACGTCCCATTTTTTTTAAATGCTTGGTTTGAAATGCTCACATATTTATTTGAATTATAGTTAATTCAGCTTATGCTCAGTGAAAAATTTACCATTGGCAAATTACGTAGGACCTATTGATATCAATGGTGGCGCAAGATTGTCGTGGAGTGGATCGATGATAATGGTAATGTGATACGAAAAAAAATCTTGAGGACCACAGTTGCTCCTCTCATAAAGATCTACAAAGTTCCTTCAGACTTTTTTTCATGAGATGCATAGTTTTTGTTTCAATCGTGAAAAATGACATTAAATTTTTTTGCAATTTTGGAAAGACGACACAATACAACAAAATGTTCAATGATCAAACTATTCACCGAAAAATGGTCTACAAATTTTTAATTGGCTATTTTCTCATAAAACGAGTGGTTTTCTTTTCAATTGTAAAGAAAGCTATAAAAAAAACTTTAAATTTATGGAAAATCGACACAAGATACAATGAAATGTTAAACGGAAAAAAATGGTTTTAAGACTATTTAGCAACTTTTCATTTGGTATTTGTAGTTTGAAATAGGTGCGCGACAAGACATTTTGCGTTCATTTTGACTCATAATTTCTCAACGAAGTCGTCTAAAATTTGGAAACTTTACTAAATTGTGTTTTGTTATTAACACATTACTGAGATAATTCCAGAAAAAATTTATTTTTCTAAGGAATTGTCGGAAATAACTGCGACATAAAGTGTTCAAATATTTGGCAATCACCTATATAGATGTATAACAAATTAAAAAAGTTTCAAATTTTTGACCGCACAAAAAGATTTGAAATAACGAAGTGTCGAGACACTCAGAAAATATTTGGTCAACGATCACCGATTTTCTTTCAACCTATTCAGTGTAAAATATTTCCTCTTAGGTTTTGTCTTAATGACAGGCAATCAAAACCTTTTCAAGGCTTATTGAAGACGTTTTGAGAGTCTGGCTTATGAGACGGAGCCAGACTTCATTTATCTCTTGAACCAAGAAAAAGGTTTCCAATGCCTACCTGTCCTGGCGAAAAGGGTCATTCTTATACCGTCATAAAAGTTGATCCTTATTTATGTTCAAACCATTTTGTGAATTCGTTTCACAACATGCATACTAAATGAAGCCATTTTATTCGATTTGTTGTTATTATTACACTTATTCGGTAAAATTCCGAATATGTTGTCCGTTTTTCCTTATTTTTTACGGTTTAGGAGAGACTTACAGAAAACTACGATATTAATATCTTTAAAGCAAACTTTAGATGGCTGTAGTCGTGAACACCTACAAATTCAAATTTTTTTACCTTCAAATAGCCATTTTGAAAATTGAAGATGAAATTCATTTTTAAATTTAAGCCCCGATTATCTGGTCCCTTTTTTTGTTGGCCTTTAGCCAAAACATAACAAAAGTCTTCATGTCTTAAGACAAGTTCAGATCGTCTCGCCACTGTGAGCTATTACCATAAACGTAAGACGAAATTTTATGTCTATGAAGTCTGGCTTATGAGACGAAGCTAGACATCAACGTCTTGAGGACAAAATGGGACGTCTGAAGACAAATTCAAGACGAAGTATTTTTACAAATACACGGCCTCAAAATAAATATGTATAAAAGCGCAAAACTTTCATTTATTATCGTCCGTTTTCTAAAAGATGAAAAAAGCATTAGGATTTGAAAATATTTTATAAAAATATTTTATTTGGAGTAATGGTTGAAGAATAAAAATACATATTACTTCTTAAAGCTGTCAGTCAGTGAACCAAGTATCCGACATGCGGCAAACGCATGTTTTTAATCAAACGAATATTTGACTTCAGTACTGTAAAATTACTTAAGACGAAAACAATACGTAATCGGATAATACATTATTTTCAGTTTTCAGACCTTGAAGCAGTTAGTTTGATCAATAAATAATAGTCCTAAGACGCTCAAAAGTATTTGATTGAATCACCAAAATTTTTGTTGGTTCAGCCATGTAATATGGTTATTATTCGGACAACAAAACGTTTGGTTGACTCACTATATTTTTTGGTTATTTCAAGTCAACTTTTGTCAATTGAATTATTTTCAAGAGTATTCTTAGTAATGAAATGAATAGTTGATTGAATCGAAAAAAAAATTTTTAATCAACAAAAGTTTGCTTGAATTACTCAAATTTCCATTTTCATCCAAGAAAAAGGTTTTTTTTTTATTCAAACAAATTTTGTTTTCTGTGTGAAGTGATTACCAGCATGACTTTTGAAATAAATCAGCTGTTTTTCTGTAATTTTCCCCAATTTTTATAATGTATATTCTGGTTTCAAACGGAATCATATAATTCCAATTTGAAAGAAGTTCATATAAATCAAAGAAATTGAAATATCAGGAACGAATCGAGATTATTGTATGAATTTTCGCAAGAATTCAAAATCTAAGAAGTATGAATTATGAAACGTATAAAAGATCGGAAATATGTTTGTTGCACAGAGAATTAAAAACATGTAGAAACAAGAATTACCGATAGATGCAAAAAGTTGAATTAGCCACAGAATAATAGGGTTCAGGTGTTGAGATTTTAATCGTTTTTACTTTTACTTTATTTACTTTATTTATTTACTTCTTGTTTTCGAGAAATTCAATATCATTATTTCTGTTATTCCTGAAATGAAGAGTAAGAAAAACCGCATTTCTTGACAGGGAATTCAGTGTCTTATTCAAGACGTTATGCTCATCTCACTCTGGTCACTCTGATTTTTACTAAATAAACCCTATACGAAATCCATGTATGCAAAGTTAAAGTGTAACCTTAAAGCTTAGTAATTACAATGAAGATTGTGATATCGTTACAGAGACTTCAATATCAAAATAATTCGATTGGTATTTTAATTTTTTTCCATCATTCTGTAGAAAAATATCCATGAAACAAAGCTTTTTCACAATTTTTTAAATGACTACTACGCCAAAAATTACTCAAGCTTTTTCAGGTTTATCGGGGCTTGTTGTGATCGGTATCGTTCCACAAAATGTTTAGGGTCTTTTCGTTCACGTTCAACCAGTCGAAAATTGTAGAAAAGCGCATAAAATAAATTGGAAGATTTTTTTTAACATGAATAGAGTAAGGCTGAATGGACTAAGTGAGCAAATGATTTTTTTTCAATTTTAAAGCAATAACTTGAAGATACGTGAATTGGCTAATGTGAGACAGCCTCTCTACAAGTTTCACAATGGAGCCTTCTTATTGTTTCAATAAAGCTTGAAATGTTACAAAATATCACAAAGTTTGATAAAGGAACGCGTACTATTTCAAACTTTATGGAAACAACAAGAGCGCTATATTGTGAAACTTGGTAAAGAGGCATCTTATCCATCAGTTAACGAATTTACAAGTTATTGCTTCAAAATGGAAAAACAAAAATTATTTACACATTTAGTCTATTTAACCTTAATTTATTTCCATTGAACATAATCCTTCAACTCATGTACTCACAAAAACAATACGAAATTCGAAAAAATTTATTTTATGTCGGTGTCTGTGAAAACGATAACTTTTGAAGATGGATTGCCCTATAGCATACTCGTTTGAGGACTTTTGACCAATGGTTCGAGTTTTATTCATCGGAAATGTTTTTGAGGAAATGAAAAATTCCATTTTCCAGAAAAGCTATACGAGATACGAAAAAAAATTTTAAGAGAAAAATTGTTTGCCTCAAACTTTTGGGAGTGATGTCCAAAATTACCACCCTGTGAGAAGCTTGCTCGATATTGCCAGGCAGCTACTTTGCGTTTTTTTTTCAGTTTGAGATGTGATGCTCAAAATTGCCAACACCCTGCGAGAAGACCTGCCCGATATAGCATGAACCTAAAGATGTTTTTATACTCTGGGGAGTGATGCGCAAGATGACATGAACCCGAGTTCTCTGGTTGGGAGGACTTGCCCTGGGGGGTCTTTCCTGTCCGGGGAGGGATTCCCAGGGATGCCTTAAGCGAGTGAGAAGACATGACGTGTCGAGACTCGTTTTTGTGGGAGGTGATTTCTGGGAGGATTTGACTTGGGGAACCATGTCGTGGGGAGGTATGTCTGGTGCAGGCTTGTCCCGACCCCCATTTTTACTCTTCCTGCAAAAAAATGCATTTTACTGTTTCAAACAATGAGGGTTGGACGATTGGTAGATTATTCAAAAAGTTTCGATAAAAACATTAATCTAATTTTCTTTGAAGATTGTGATTGCAATGAATGTTACAAAGCGGTAGTTGTAAATATTACCTATTTTTCAGGAAAAGTGAATTTTTTAATTATCGCAAAATCAATTCTTGAGTTCCTCTCATTTATCCTCAAGAAGTGGTAGGTTTTTCCAAAAAATGTATGATATTATACTAAACTTCTCCTACCAGAATAATGCATCTGACTTTCATGCTCAATATAACGTTAGTGTCTAGGCTCAGCGAATTTTCGTGGACCTAGTACTTTCTCTTTTGTGTAGACTATGCGCACCGATATTCTTTTCATATAATGTCTCATTTTTTTGAAATTATAATTTGAAATAATTTAACTCGACAAATTTTGTCAAAATGTATGACCAGTAAGGGTAAACTCCATTTTTTCGCCCCCATTTTTTGTAGAGTCAACTTACATTTATACGAAATGCGATATCCACTTGTGAATTTCGTAACTGAATAAAAAGCAGTAAGGAACGTTTGTCTCGTCCTACCTTTATGAATATAAAAAAGCAAAAAACATTTCTGATTAGAAAAAAAGTTTTTACATTCTCATCAGAGAATGTATTAAATTTGTGTAAAATTTGACCCCCCACCCGTTTTTGTCAAATGTCCACGTTTTGAGACCCCCTGTACCCGGAAAAAATGTTTTTACGCATGTGTCTGTCCGTCTGAGTGTGGGTGGGTTTGTGGGTGTGTGTGTCTGCAGATTTTTAATTTGTGAGCACGATAACTCTAGAAAGAATTGTCCGATTGGATTGGCTTTTTTTCATACTCTTTGAGTGTCCTGAAATGAAGGTCAAGTTCGTTAGTCAGCTATTTTGGACAAAAATTCAAAAAGTTGCAGCATTTGAAAAATTTTCGAGACAACTTTTTTTTTGAATTCACAAATTCCATGTACGGATATATAGTACATAGCATTCAAAAATGTGAACAATTTATTCTCATGACTTTTTTCGCTGAAAAAAAATTGTGAGAGTTATAGCATTTCCAAAATTCAAAAAAATAAACGAAAATAACAATTTTAAGCCAAAGAATGCACGATATGAGAAAAGTCAAGAGAAGAAATACGTTTATTTTTAGAAGCCCTACAAGATTGTTAAAACAACTCTTTGAATTTTTTTGAAAAATCGAAAATTCAAATTTTGAGCTAGATAACGCGGAATACAGAAGAAAGTTGAGGTATAAAAATTGTTGCTTTTACGAAGACCTGTGGACTTGCCTCTAAATTTGAATTTTCGCATTTTCAAAAAAATTCAAAATGTTGTTATGACAATCTTGAAAACTCTCTTCTCATGTACAAGTGTATTTCATTAATATTTATCATTATCCAATGTCCATGTGTCAGAAAAGGAATACATCACCCGGAAATGAAGATATTTAGATTGGCAATTTGAAAGAAAATTTGATAAACATCTTCATATTATTCAGTCTTAATGACTTTGAGTCTCTCTTTTCAGTGTCGTGCTTTTTATCTTAATGACGCGTGATCGCAAGCCTGGATCCGCTTGTTCTTCAGCTTCTGAAACACACTAAGTTAAAAGCATGTTTGAGAGTCCAAACTTTTCAATCAATGGAGATTCGAAAGAAATGACTACCCTACTTTCGAACAAAATGATTAATCTTGCAATCAGGATTCGCCAAACACGTTTTCAAAGCACCCAACCGCAGAGTTGTCTTCACTGATCCTCAGGCTTGAAATGCTAAAATAATAGTCCTGGTCCGCGGAACTAGTTCAGAGGAACTGGACCAATCGAGGACCAGCTCTTCGACATATGTAAGTCGTTGAGGAGATGGAAATTTTTTAAGCAAAGAGGGGTGACGTGGGCTGTGGCTGTACACGTCTAATTTTAACGACACCCGATATAAGGTAAATGCACCTATTTGCGTCCGTGTAAGGGTTACGACAGAATTTAAGGCCAATACAAAAGCGTAATCCATTCCGATTCGCTAAAGAAATTATTACTGATCTAAGAATATATATTATATTAGAGAAATTTTTTTTGTTTTGACAAATTTATACAAATTGCACCAGAAAATTTGAAAATCACGCAAAGATGTCATTGTACGTCG
>JAUMHM010086332.1:0-11022 GCA_032362435.1 Melikaiella ostensackeni
AATAAAGCCAATTTTTCATTCAAAATATCGTTTTTTCATTGTCAGGCCGAAGACTTTTCAGCCCATGTAGTACTGTGTAAATCAAGGTGTCAATATAAAATCTAGCGCGGATATTTGTTTGTACAATCTGTTTTAGGGAAGATGATGTAACATTAGGATACTAACCACAATGACCAACTTAATTGTTGAATTAACTGTCAAAACAGGATTGTATACAACACTTATAAATATAAGACATTGGACCCACAAATTTGATAACATTTTTTTCTGTCTTGTGAACTAAAATGCATAACAATGCAAACTAAAGTTGATTATAATTTTGAGTACTTAAAAGCACGCACTTTTATGATTTTTAATATTTCTTCTGAGGTTACATTCGTTCTTTTGGAACAAAAACTGAGAGACATGTGCCACAATATGTTTTTTTCTTTCAACATATGTATAAGGTAAAGATAAGAAACAGATTGCATAAATGTTTTGATAACGCCAACATTAAGATAAGAAAACATCTTTTACTACGCATACATTTCTTGGAGGTAAACAGTTTTATTGTGTACTAAATTTTATCTTAAAAATGCATAGAACTTCGACGCAGAAACATGAAAAGAAACATAAAGGGGTGCAATACCTGAAAATATCGAGGTTGAGCTTTTGACGGTTCCAGTATGTTGGAATCTTATATTTTGATATGCAATTTGTCTCTTGAAAACTTTATTTTTAGGTACTAGACCTCTTTCTTTGTCACATATTATGATGTACTTTGTTATATTACGTATGGCATAATTTGTTGTATGACATATTCTACGACTGACTAGGACATAGAACTGAAAATGATTGGACAGGAATCTCTTGTCATACTATGAATATACTCTAAATTCTTATCAGTGAGACACATCCTAATAAAATAATTGTTGAAGAGTTTCATTATAATTCATTCAGAGAATGATGATATGAATCTTCGCATGGTATCAGAAGCTTCTTGGGGGAGAGTTTTAGCACCCAATAAACCTCGACCTTTGTCGCATATCAAGTTAGATGGAATAACATTTTTCATAAGTTTGGAAAATCTTTCTAGTGGACATAAAGTTTCACATTCAGGAATCTGTAAAGTTTTTATCTCAGCTGGCACGCCTAAATAATAATTCACCTGCAAATATTGTGTCATTTAATGCTGAAGATATATACAAATAGAAAGCTTTTTACAGAATTATATTTATGTAGAATAAGAAAATGAGTACATCCATACCTTTACATAATAAACTTTGGCAACAAGATGTAATTCTACAATTACAGAACTTGAAAATTGGGGTGCATGCGGATAGAAAACACCTAAAGCCTCGAGAACAGCAACAATGTTAAGATCATAAGCGACGTATAACATTAGTTTTTTATTTTTGTCCATTCAGCCACTCATTACAGCCTCCATATCTTCTTTAAATTTTTTGGTCAGCCTGCCTGAAAGAGATTTTATGAATTATTATTTTTTTATTTCACTATTCACATATTTTCATTGATAATGAAACTTTATCATTGTTGTATAAAAGATTTTTTTATCTTACCTCCGCTTCATTTTTTCATCTTTTCGTCATAATTCATTATATCATATTCAGAAACCAACCCCCTTAAAAGATCGCCATCTGGATAGACACCATTTGTCCAAGGTGGTAACGTAAGATTCATGAAATTCTGAGCTTCCAGTGCTGTGTAAAGTTGATACATAGCAAGCTCGTAGTTGATGTTTCTGCCTGTCCACCCGCTCAATTTTTTCATGAATCCTTCTAAGTTTGTGTACTCTTTCTTTGATTTTTCCTTTCCTTTTATGAAATCTTCCACGTATCTAAATGTGCGAAATATTATAATATTAATTCATCCATGCCTTAAATAATTATTTAGACACAAGTATTTCATTTGGAGCATTTTACTGTACATGGAAATCAGAACCTCAAATGCTTCGAACATTTTAATTTACATTAAATATGCTTAATTCTTCACAAAAAGGTCACTTTTGCTTACCCAAATAATAACTTCGAGGAAACATTTTTAATAATTTTCAAATTTTGTAGATTCATTCTTCTCGGTCACATTTACTTACATCACAAGCGAAATATAATACATGTATTAAAACTTTGGTAAGTCCAAATACCTAAAAAATACACTTTCTTCTGTTCCTCATGCACGAGTGACCAACTTCCAGAAAGTTTATCATGAATAAGATGAATATAATGAATTTTTCAATCATTTCCTTCCAAAAACTTATCTCAAAAACTATGATTCCATAATAGACGTTTTTAGTTTAACATGTCTATACATAATTAAAAACTCGTTCCAACAGCTTTCGCGAATTTTTTTCTCAGCGGCCGGAATTGCCAATTGGCATTATTGGTAATATTTTGTGGCATAAGATAATAAAAATTGTAAAAATGTAACGTCCATATATTATCAGGATCAGGTTTTTACGAGGTTGTCCTCGGCCAAAATAGTTAGTGACTTAAGAGTGAAAACATTTTTATAAATAGATTTAACAATTTATAACCGTTGCACAATAACAAAAAATTCATGACTGATTGAGGTCGCCAAATTTCGTGGTTTACAACCATATGCAACTAGATATACTGTATATTTAATTATATTTTCTGAATATGTATATATAGGTGTCTAAACAATATTGCGTTACAAATAGTTTTACTACTTTGAATATTTCGTGACATGACTAAGGAGACCGTAGCTGTAGCTATTTGTACAATCTATATTTCAAAGATCATGTTACCATTAGGAGGTTCCTCAATCCTCTTTCAACCAAAGATGGCAAAGAAAGTTGCCATTGTTAAAAACAGGATTGTATACGACGCTTATAAATATAACGCCTTGCATCCACCATTTTGATAGCATTTTGTTTGCTTTTATAAATTGGAACGAAAATCTATAACAATGCCCCATAATTAATAAGACGAGCATATCACGACAATATGATGGTATTAATGTAAGGAAAACCTTATTTCATAACAACGTCTTGCAGACAATGATTATATGTTCTTATGAGTAATTAAATATATAATTGAGGATGACATGATAGTATCAATTAAACAAAATTAGTTTCTTAGTTTCTTCATCTTATATTTTTCCCGAATCTTTGAAGCGAATCTTAGTATACGCTTGAAGATTTCTTTATCGTCCGTCCCTAGATTCATCGTTTGGTGAGCATGTACAAAATATTTTCATTGTGCCTAGAAACTTCGTTCTTTATTAGCTATTTGAAAATTAATTTCTTTGATATAATAACTGAGACTATGGTTAGAATCACACTAGATCTGAAGGTATCAGTTTGACCTGCAACAAAATGATCCAAGAATGTAACAGTCTTTTTTTTCTTTATATTGATACAGATTTTCGTATCAATTGAGTACCGTTTCAGCAAGAACGAACCTTCAGATTTACTGTAATAAGGGGACATACAATTTTTTGCATAGAGCGGAATGTCATCTCGACGTTTGAAAAAATTGGTGTACGACTTTATTTCTCAGAAATTGTATTAATGTAGAGGGCGTACTTGAATCCCATCAAGAATATTTTAAAAAAATATTCTTTTTGCTCTGTCAGGGTTCAATCGCGCTTAAGCCAGAAAAAAAGTGTCCTTATTTGATCCGAAACCTCAAATAAAAAGTAGCCCAGCAGGCACAAATGTCACGTCGTCATTAGAATATCTTAAAAACGTTCTATGACAGGCTGAACATTTTAAAAGCGTCCAAGGGACATTCGGCATTTTAAGAACGTCTTTAGGTGTTTCAAACTGGTATCAAAATATCCTAGAAATACCTAAAAGTCGTGAAAAATTCCACGAAAAAATGTTCTATATATAATTTCAAAAAATGTATTCATTAGAAATACATCAAAAGAAAAAAAATATTTGCTCAATTTTTTTGTGATACCATTTATATGAGTATAAAACTTCAAATGGAATTTTCCGTTAGGAAAGGAACAACCAGAACAATTTAAATAAATATTCAGACAAATTTGCGTTATGAAATTGAATTTGTTAAACGGCAGAGTAGTTTGAACACAAACACACCTTTAGGTCTTCTGAATTTTTTTCTGAGAGCGCTCACATTCCTCTGGAACAGAAATTGAAGCAAACGTATCGCAATATAATTTTAATAACGCCGGCAGGGATAAGGAAACGTTTTTTAGTACACATACATTTTTTAAATGTGTACATATAATTTTAGCGGAAAGTCGCAAGCATTCCGACGCAGAAATTCAAAAAAAATCAAAGTCACAACTTCGGTACAAACAGGAAATTCTTCAAATACATTTTGTCTTATACCCGCGCGGAAAGTGCGACTTAAAAGGCTCGTTGACAGACGACGAAGTTATCGATTCCTCGATCTATGACGCATAGTGGACGGTTTTGTGAAATTCTGTCACAAAATCGTAGAACTTTAGATCACTATGACCTAGAGGGATGCATGTTCTTTTGAATTGAAGATAAATCCTTACCAAATATAGAAAAACTTTAGAGAACGTGTAAAAAAACGCTTTGACCTTGAAAATATATGTTCAAGTTGGCATTTTCGGCCACAAAAATCGTTCACTATATACCATAGACGCTAGGATTATATATTTTATGTGCTACACATATTTTTGTATAGACTTTTGCATGCCTAATCTGAATCTGAACTGTAAATTGATGTAAGTCAAAATCCAAAATGGCGGATCCAATCTGGCGGACTACAATTGTGAATATGATCATCAAAGTACCCACAAATATCATCGTCAAAAACTACGTTCATTCAAGTTTTTTTAAGTTTTAACCTTGAAAATGAAATTTATGATAATTTTCATGGACATATTCTGAAGAAAACGGTAGGATTGTGTACGAAAACATACCTATCCCTTTCCAGTAGACCCCTTTTCAATATAACGATGTATTTCTGCCCTCCCGATGGGGCGCAAGAGGTTTCAAAAAGAAACAGGAAAGCCTTATATTTTTCTTAAAATTATCATTAAATTTGTCTTAAAACCCGTTTTCCTGAACTTTGACTAGTCAATTGGGCCAGATTTCTAATAAAACCTTCCAATCTCAACTACTCTTGCAGCACACCTGGCATTTGGCTGCAACCGTGAAATCTTTTCTAGAAAAAAAAAAGAAAATTATGTATAAGAAAAGGGGCATTTCAATATTTTTTAATGTCTTATAAGGACGTACGTCTGGAACCTTTAGTTTTCCAATAAAAAGATAAGTGATCAAATTTCTGTAGGGAGAACATTGGAAGTATCACTACACAAACTAAAGGTTCTTGGTAATGATATTCTGTAATCGCACAGATTAAAAGAAATATTGTTCTCATCATTCGTCACGCTTAGCAGTACTTTTTGGTTTTGCTTTTCACTTTTCTTTTCCGTCAGCAGGGTCAGTTGATTTGTACAAGGGTTCATCCTTGAAAAAATCTAACCTCTAGGCTAATCATTCTAACGATTTGAATTTGTAAACAAGAATATGAGAATGTTCTTTTATGACATCACTGGAGATTTGTGAATTAGCAACTTGACGTTGAATAAATTTTCATCTTCTTAATAACGGTCAATTGTTATAAAGAAACATATTTGCTATTAACTAAATGCGTTTTTGCTCGGGAAGCACAGTCATAGAAGGCTAAATAAGAACCACGAGTAGGTATTTATAAACTTTTCCAAGACTTTAAGTAATCGAAAATTACATATCTAATAAGAAATATCTTGAAAGTAAAATTCTAAATTATCTTTCAAGAAGTATCATGGATATAACAAACAGATACAGATTTTCTTGAGTGAAATGATTCTGGTTCAAATAACGTAACTTGAAATGCATACTGTGTTTCATAGCCCTATCTTGTATCGCCATAGTTTTTAAGCATAAAATGCATAGGAAAATGTGGGTCGAGATAAGCTGACTTCATCAAAAATCGAACATTCAAACTTCAATTACCTTTGATCTAGAGTATTAATCTTTTAAAAAGAATGCTCACAGTATACATTACACTATGATAGATACCCCGAAACAAAAATTTCGTTTCAATTTACTAAAATTACTTAAACATCTTCGAGTGTCATAAGAGTGAAAGGTTCCAGACACATGCCCATAAGTAATCGGTGAATGAATAGCAATCATTATTGTACAATAATTCTCAGAAAGGAACATTGTTCCAAGTGAAAATTGTACAAAAAATTGGTAAAATATTCATATTCAAGTTTGAATTTTCCTATAAGTGTCCTCATTATTAAAGTATTTAACTACTTGCCCTTAAGTGAAAAGGAATGTGTGTGGGGAATATAACCGATTAATAAACGAATGTCGTACAATAATTTTGATCCCCATGTTTATTTAACGCATACACCACGAATCAATGTGTCGTAAAACTATGTAAATTTCAACCACTCTTGTCTTTTTTTGCATATTTTTCAAAACGTTCTAATTTTTCTATGTGTTCAGGATTTCAAGTGTGATTCATTCGGAGAACATATTTTGGAATGTTCGCGCAATGCCCGCAGCTTCTTCCGAAAGAGTTTCAGCACCCAGTGAGCTTCGAACTTTGTTGCATGCCGCCAACTCAAGATCAGATGGAATAACATTTTTCATCAGATTGGAAAATTGATCTAATGGACATAATGTTTGACATCCAGGAATCTGTAAAATTTTTATCTCTGCTGGGATCCCCAAGTAATAAATGACCTGAAAATGTTACGTCATTTAATTTTAAAGATATATACAAATAGAAAGCTTTTAGAAAATTGTATTTAAGTAAAATAATTAGATCAATACAGCCGTACCTTCACGTGATAAACTTTTTCAATAAGATGTAATTCTACAAATACAGCACTTGTATATTTGGGTGCATGTGGATAGAAAACACGTAAAGCCTCCAGAACAGCAACAACGTTAAGATCGTAAGCGACGTACAACGTTAGTTTACGGTTTTTATCCATTGTGCCATTTCTTACCGACTCCATATCTTCTTTGAACTTTTTGATCAACCTGCCTAAAAGAGATTATATGTTTACATTTTCTTATTGTATCATTCTTACATTTTTTATTGGTGACGAAACTTTATCATTGTGTAGGGGAAACCAGTACGAGATGGATAGGGAAAGTTTTGAAGTCATAAGATTGATAAATGATGAACAAGTGGGAAAAGTATTGCATACCAAATTTAACCTGGAGCAGTCATTCTAAAGATATCAATGCCATCACATGAATTATATTAGTCATTTATTCTATATTTGATACTTTTTTTACACGTTGAAATCTTAATTTAGATGGTGCTCTTCTGGTAGGAAGTGAATATTCACATTCAAAGCCTTTTCAACACTTCCCATAAGCAGACATAAAATGTATTTTAGATGGAAATTAAGAGAATCAATCAGTAGACAGTTTTCAAGCCGAGAGTTTGACAAATTGAAGGAACCAGTGAAAAAACGAATAAGTGAAAGAGTAACGCCGTGTAAGACGTTTCAGAACCCCCCCCCCCCTCCCCACCCGTTATGTAATGTAACGTTAAGAATAAATTTTTTTTGTCATTTACATGTAAGAAATAAATATTATGACATCTAGATGATTATAGAATAACGCAACAGCAAACTATTAATTCTTAACATTATTTCTCCACCTTTTATGTGCATTGCACCGTTAATTGTGCATGTTTATGCAGTCGCAAAGCTTTGATCGATGCAAAGTACAGAAAACAATCTTTGCACACTCTGTCTTCCAAACGTGACTTAATCGAAGGGTAGTAGTAGTCGTATGAAATTTCAGTGAAATCCTCAGAGTTTGGATGAATTTTCAGTGACAATCTTATCTGAAGAGGTGCAGATTTTGCAGATTTATCCTCAATGCTTGGAACAGTGAGTTTAGAATGTTTGTTTCAGTGTATAGGGCGGTGGAAGGAAACCATCTGGTATTATAGCACGCAGGTCACTTCTTAGTGGCTGACAACAGTTTATATCATCACATTTCTATATTTGAAGCAGATATTGAGATTCTCTAGCGTGTGTATTGTCCCATTCATCAGATTCGTCTCCTTGAAGTTGATGGTTAGATGTAGTTTCAGGATCGTTATACTCAGCTTGAACAGCCTTCTCATCAATAATCATTGAATTCCAAACTTCAGCCAGTATTTTTCCTGCTCATTTGAAATTTTCAAGTCCCAAGGTCTCGTCTATTGTCCTTCCTTGTACATCCAAATGTTTTCCGAGTGAGTCATGCGGTATAATCAAACCCGATAATTGATGACTCAATGGTGCCATTTTCCTCTCCACCCTGTTGTATGCACTGCGACCAGGTGCATTAGTTACAATAATTAAAGCGTTGGAATCAAACATCTTAAAATGCTTAATAGCGAAAGATGTCACCTTTCGATATCTGGGATTCTCATCAGGACCTCCGTCAGAAGAAATTATTATCATTGGTTTCGGAATACCTTCTTCATTCAGAGCCAGATCCTTGAAAAATTTTAACTGCATTATCCCTTCTGAATAATAAGCATGAGTTTCTGCAGTTGAAGAAGAGTGTTTCTCACTTCTGATTGCGAGTACGTAATCGGAAGAAATAAGTTTGTGTTTATCAGCAAAAACCAAGTCGTGATCCTGTAGTTGAACTTGATATTGAACGTGCATTAAGAATGAAGATTGTTTTTTAACAGTTGTTGTTCCTATTAGCACTCTTGGCTTATCACCTTGGGATGAGAAGAAAACCTGATGAGGATCTCAAAGAGAAGTAAGTGTATTTAATGCTCGGATATGAAGTGCCAAATTCCTGATCAGGATGAGTTTTATGCGAGTCTGATTGAGCTCTACATAATTTGACAGGAACGGTTGAAACATGCCGTTTGCCTTTAGTGGAGTTTGACATGGCAACAATCGAAGGTACGTTGCACTTTGTGACGATGAAAATCCCTTTTCAAGTAATTCAGCGTCTAAACCATCCAGTGTTCCATAAGATCTTATTGTTTCTGTTCTTCGTCCTTCATCGTCAGAACTTTCAAGCATGGCAATTTCGAGAATAGTTTTGAGTAAATCAGACTGATCGATTTCTTTTTGCGGTTGACCAGGTTTATTTCTGACTTTTAATTTCTTTGCTGTACTTTCACCATTGGAACATATATCTTTTAAATGAATTGATTTTCCTAATTTTCGTAGACGTATTGCATTATCTTTCAGTCTTTTAACTTTTTGGTGGGCCATTTCTATCTTTTCTTGTGTGTCCTAACTTGTTCACGGAAATTAATGCCATGTTGTCCACTGCTCCATGCTACTTCTACTCCTTTCAATTGTTTCTCCAAATCATTTCGATCATTTTTAGCTGCATCTTTAGATGGTGTATTCTTAGTCTTTTTTGGTATTTTTGTTGAAGAAGAGTATTCCTTTTTTTGAAGATTATCATCATTGACGGAACATTATTTTCTGAAGAAATAACTTTTTCCAATACGTTCGGATTTGATGTTGAAGGTCTTTCTTAAAGCTGTAAATTATTACTCACGAACTGAAATCATGACAATAAACTTACGTTTGCTTACGGAAATTTAAAAAAAAAATTCTTGAAGCAAAATGTACGTAATACATTTTTCATCACGATGGCAGAATTATTATCCAATACTCAAGTATAAACATTTTTTATGAGTACGAAATAAAATAGAATGACACATTTACTAATTTATTCAAAATTTCTTTAGAACTGCAGAAGAAAATTGTATATTATGTACGGGAATTTACGTTTGCAAAAATCTTGAAGCGTGTAGCCTTCTGTTTTGTAGCATTATCTCAAATTCTCTTTTTCTTTCATTCATGTAATCGTTGAAAGACATTTTATCTAAACAGTATAACTTTGCTTCTTTCCGAATTTTATTTGTTTCATTCTGTGATTTTGTCCAGAATTGTTGGGAAAACACTTCTTATAAGCACTGAATAAATTTAAATTGAGATTGTTCTATTTGGACATACTGGAATCGAAGATTATGTATATTTTTTACATAAATAAAAGTCTTGTCAAACTCAGGTTATATTTTCTGAAATTATTTTTTCTTTACTGCGATAATCATTGGTCAACGTTGCTGACCAATAATAAACGAGTGTAAATGATCACGAAGGCGCTGCAACTCAAAACGTAAAAATTCGAACTCAAACTTCTATCGAATGCAAAAAAAACGAGATTTTGAAGAATACATGGGTTTTAAGGGCATGAAGGGAGCGTTACGTAACATTGATTTTGAACACCCTCCCTTCCCCATGTAGCGCACAATAACCTTTGCAGGACCCCCCCCCCCACCCTATAGTGCATTGCGTAATACTTCAACGGCCTCAAAATAGTACAGAACTTCTGCTTTGATATCCAGTCACTTTTTCCTATTATTCAGTTCGTGCTGGTATCCACTTCGTACTGGTTTCCCCTATAGTTGTAATTTTTCAGTTTACCCCCGTTTTCTTTTCTCATCTTATCGTCATAATTCATCATCTTATATTCAAGAACCAATCCTTTTAAAAGATCGCCATCTGGATAGACACCGTTTGTCCAAGTTGGGAGTGTAAGGTTCAGAAAACTCTCACATTCCAAATTCGTGTAAAGTTGATACATAGAAAGCGCGTTATTTATATTGTAGCCCGTCCACACACACAGCTTATTAATGAAAGCTCGTAATTTTGCAATATCTTCCTTTGATTTTTTCCTTGCTTCTATGTAATCTTCTAAGTACCTGAGCATATAAATTATTATATGTTAATTTATCAATTTCTAAAATAATTATTTGGACGCAAGTATTTTACTTGAAGCATTTTAGTTTCCGAATAGAACTTTTCGGTCTTTTATCCTAATCAGGGTCCAAATAAAGCCTAGCTAAAGTACAGCAATAGGGTTTGACTAAACGTGCATATTTCTTCTAGTTACAAAGAATAGAAAATAATACCAGGGCAATCAAGGGTTCTTACTAGAACTAGTCCAGTTGTTCTACTGGGATTCTAACCACTGCCCTAATTGAAATAAGGGCAAATGGACAAATT
>JAUMHM010086333.1:0-11022 GCA_032362435.1 Melikaiella ostensackeni
TTGTAAAATAACAATAGAAACGGCAGACTTCGGCCTTCACTCAGACCCTCGTCATAAATTGGTAAAATTGCTTAGGGTCCATCTTGATGTCCGTTAATTTTCTGTTTACTTATACCATTAGAATGTACCCAGGTCTACGTGACAAACTAAGATTCAAAACTACGCCCACTAAACCAATGAAATTTAAGGACTACCCCCACACTCTATGTCTCCCCACTCAATTGAATTTTTCACCACCAACTTGTAATTCTATGTCTTGCGAACAGCTCAGTTGAAAAGTATCTATCGAACCGACAATTATACTTCTTCATTTGTATCTATAGAATAAACGCTGCTGCTGTTTGATGAAAATTCGGTTCCTATTATTCAGTAACCCATCATGAACTTTAAACATTACAAAAGAAAATCACTCAATGAATAATCTCAATACAAAAATGTTCACTTACTATTAAACAATATGTGATCATTAATAACAGCTTGATTTGTTGATAATTAATGGTAATAGTAATACTGTTCGTCGTTTTAAGTAACATTTTCTCAACTTATCAAAAATTCAAATGACTATTCTTGAAATAGACTTGAAAACTTGAAGTTAGTTAAGACGAGTTCTACATAATGTTTAAGTTCTAGTCCGCGGATGCCAAGAACAAAAACGAAAGTAGAAATTTCGGAAGCAATTGAATCTATTCTCGAGTTTAAAGACTACTACTATGCCGGATTATTTACTCAAATCCTTCATTGACTGGTCTTTCGAAGAAGTTTATGAAAATTTCAACCAGTTTCTGAACAGGAAATAGTCAAAATTTGACGTTTATAGAAATCTCCACGAGGATGGACAGCAATATCGAGCATCGAAGTTCACGCACTGTTTTAACTAATAATAAGACAATTTCAAATTTCCATCACTTCAGCTTGTACATATTCAAATTGAAAATCTCAATGGTTCAACAAATGCAATTACTGTACAATCTGTCGAATTTTGATTTCTTAAACGCGAAATTGTTGAACCTTGAAAGTTTTAATTCAGGATAAACTCGGTTTGAAAATGTTCAGTTTAAAATATTTCCATTTTAAAACATCAAAATAAAAATTGTTCAATTTTCATGGCTTCTTCTTTACACTTGTACAATTTAAAATCTTTTCAGTTTAGAAATTGTCCAATTTTAAAAGCTTGGAATTGGTATTGAACGACTAAGATTTAAATTGTTCAATTGTGATTGACTTTTAATTTTCAATTTTAAACAAATGTTCAATTGCTCAGTTCTGAAGGCTTGAATTTAAAAATTTAGGCGAACGAAAGTTTGTATCTGAATGTTGAATGAGCACTCTGATATATGCAATGTTACTGTACCGAACAAAAGTTTTCGATGAAATCATATCTCATGTATTAATAATTATACAAAATGTAATATTTTCAATGAAAGTTTTCATCAATTTTGATTATATTCAAAAAAATTTACTCTAGGTTTGTAGATTTTTTTCAAATACATTCTCGTACAAAATGCACATGGACATTTCAACCTGGCTTAAGACTTTCTATATTAAACGCTTTAAAAATGTTCAAATTCTAGAAAGTTATTCAAAGCTTACAACTGTTAGGTGAACCTTGACACGGCCTTTTATTATAGATAGGCAGTGGCTATGACAATTCTCATGCGGATGAAGGAAATTGGGAAACCTTCGATTAAACAAGTGATAATAGAAATATTATCATTATTCTTACTATCCTCGTTCTAAAATATATTACAAAAATCATTAAATAACAGTAAAATTCAGACTTCAGTCTTTGAGGGCATCTGTTGCCATAAGAGCACTTCAGTTTCTGCCCTTAATGTGAAGAAAATTATGCGTACGGTATGTGATACCATACTTGGTGAACAAATGAAATACAAAATTACCTAAGTTTCAAATTTCCAGTTATTCGTAAAAATCATATCATTCCTATAGTGCTTGAGCTTCGTTGAGACATAAAACCATTAGCGTTTAAAAAAAGAATTGATATTTTGAAAAATGTATTTTATATTATAAGAAAATAAGTTTTTCTATATAAAGGAATAGTATAGTGTGGACGAAACTTACAGGATATCTTCCTTATATAACTATGAATTTGAAACAAAATCAACGGTGGCCTTCTTGAGAAAATTTAAATTTTTATTTTTTTCCAAAAATGTTCGCAAAATGTACAAAAATGTACAAAAAATTGACAAGAATTCTCTGTTTTTTTACCTTCTGACTCCATTTTTCAAAAAAACTAGACATACTAAACAGTTGAAGTATTCTTCTCAATGAATTCTTAATCTACTGGGAAAATCTTATAAGAATCATGCAGATTGATTTCAAATCAAAAGATGTCGGAGAGTGTTATTTTGAGAGTAATCACCAGGGTGGGTCCAAAATCGAGAATTCTGGAATTTCTAAATCCCTACAGTGCCAAAAAGTAGGGTATTGAGATCCTGAAAGATTATGATTAATTTGGAAACGATAGACATGTAGCTTGATTACCCGCACTCAATAAAAATGTTAAAAAAATTTCTGGTTTTCAGAGCTTTTAAGTTTTCTTGAGTTTCAATTTTTTCACATGCTTGCAAGTCAAAGAAGTCTCCCCAATTTTTCGTGGATTTTAATTAATCATTTTCTAAGAGATTATTCCTATTTGATTCACCCCTGTTTTCGGAAAAAATTCTAAACACCTGTGCAAATAGGAGAAGAATTTTTCCGGGTACTTGAAAACGTTTCAGAGACGAAACTGCACTAAGAAACAAATCGCCAAGACCCAGGAATAAAACTTAGAAATACAGCGAATTTAACAAGAAAATTATTTTTGTATTCAATGAAATTATCTTTATGACTTGTGATTTAGCATTTTTCTGAGTATGTGTGGATTTTTTAGCACAGAAAAACACTAGGAAAAAAGTAGACAGGACCCAGGAGTCGAAATTAGAATAACAGCATATTTTCAAAATTTTGACTTTGGTTTTTGGTAGAATTATTTTCTTCACTTGTGGTTGTAATTTTTTTCTGAGCATGAGTGGAATTTTCAAGCATAGAAATACACCAGAAAAAAAATAATTCTACTAAATGCCAAATACCCAATTCTGAATATCTGCTGTAATTCTCATTTTGACTCCTCGGTCTTGCTGATCTTCTTTTCAGTGTATTTCTGTACTAAACAAGTTCACACAAGCTCAGAAAAATGTTAGAACCACAAGACTTGAAGATAATTTTATTAAATACCGAAACACTTTTTTTTATTTCGCTGTATTTTCAAGTTTTACTCCTGGGTCTTGGCGATTTTTTTCCTACTGCATTTTCGGCACTGAAAAGTTTTCAAGTACCCAGAAAAAAAATCCTCTTCTATTCACTAAGGTTCTAAGATTTTTTTCCAGAAAAAGAGGTGAATTAAATAGGAATTATCTCTTAGAAAATGATTCATTAAAATGCGCGAAAAATTGGAAAAACTTTTTGGATCTTCAGGCATGTTAAAAAAAATTGAAACTCAGAAAAATTTTAAAACTCTGCAAACAAGAAGTTTTTTAAAGATTTTTTCAAGCGCGGGTAACCACACTGCATTTCTATCGATTCCAAATTAATTATATTCGTTTAGCATCCCAGTAAGCTACATTTTTGCGTTTTGACGATCCTGAATTCCAGAATTTTTTTTCGACCCACCCTAGTAATTACGGTGCAGTTTTATTGTAAATCCCGAACATATTTCTTTATCTGAGGAAAAATATTTAGAAAGAGGGACGCCTGTGTCTCCTAACAGACAAGGTATTATGGTCTGGTGTGCGGTGTGATTGGTCCCAGGTAATAAGCAGTAACTCATCAATGCAACGTGCGATTGGTCACTAGACAAGGGGCAGGGCGGGCAGGAACCTTTTGTGATCTATTCATCCTTACCCCTGATTTTACCTGTGACTGACTCCCAATGAGAGAAAGCTAGGGAAACTAAAGGTTTGCCCTCGGGTTCACCAAGTTTCAGCAAAATTGATAGAACCCCTACAACACTGTCAATCAGGAAATGAATTGACCCATCTTTTGGACTCTTTCACTTTGACATACATTCATTGTATTTTGTTTAGTGAAATACGTCACTCAGATTTTAGACACATTTGTAAACAAGTATTTGGGGGTCACAGAAGGTCTTTTTTGTGTAAAAGCACAGTTAAAAAAAATAGTAAAAGTTAATAATGAATCCCTTGTATCTTGGCATACATACATTTTACTCTTGTCAGTGAAATATATCAGGCAAATTTTTTCTAGATTTAGAAAATAATATTGAGGGATTCGAAGGAGCCTTGTATATCAGTGTTGTTAGTTTTATTCTTACTCGCAACGATAGAGGGTTCTCTGTTATATTAAAAAGCTAAATATTTTAAGAAAAAAGACAATTGATAAAACAAAAACATTTTCACGAATAAGGTCTTTCGGGACCCCTAGATATTTTTTTTATGATTGTGTCAAAAATCTGAGTGAGATATTTTATTAAAATGAATATAATGCGTGTATGCCAGAGAGAAAGAATCCATTAAAGGGATTAATTGAAATAAAATTCACATTTCTTGCAATAAAAGGGCTTGTGCGATTCCTGAATACTCTTTTTTCAAATTCTGCCAAAGAAGATCTGCAGAAAAGAATCAATTGTTGCGCATGTCGAAATGAAATAATTCAACCGCAACCATCACCCTTCTGAAAATAACCTTTTCTATAAAATCTTATTTTGTCGTTTTAAAATTTTTTTGTGGTTATCTACAGAATCGTTTGAGTTATTGAAAAAATAGGATGATCGTTGGATGCAGTATTAAAAAGCATATCGAAATCATTTATCCTCTTTTATTAGAAATTTTCCTACACTCAGTGAAAAATTTTGTTCATTTGAATGGTCAGGACTTCAAGCACATCGACACAACGGGTCGTTCAATCCAAGGTTTTGATCTTTTACAAACAATTATAAAAGTGAAACAATTGCCGCAGAACCAGGCACAAAATCGTGTTCTTACCAGAGCTCAAAAAAATTCCTTAGATAATTTTTTTGGGCTTGTTGAAATTTGCTATTCCTGTGAATTCTGAATTAAATTATCCAGGATATTGGTGATAATCTATATTTTTGAATTTATTGTTTAAACAATCGACCGGGTCTGATTAGGTGCTCATTTCTTTAAAACGTATCCTTAATTCTTCTGAAATTTTCAAAAAATATTTGTTGTTAAGAATCCAGCCATATATTGTTACTACCAGTCCGAGGTTTAGGTTTTTCCGTAAAAATTGTAAAAGTATAACGATAATTGCAGCAGAAGAGGATTAAAAAACGAGTTATTATCAGAAGTCAAAAAAACACTTTCAACAATTTTTAAGGACTTCTTGAAATTTTTATTTTCGGCCATACGGTAATGAGTAATTCATAGGAGAGGGAGAATAACGATACACCTAAATTAATGAAACCAACACTGTGAAAAGCCAATCCTCAAAAGTACCTTGAATTCGGTGTAGTTTCGAATTTCAGAATGTTTGAGACACGAAAACAAATGAAGGCACAATGAAAACTTTCATTGTTAAAATTAAGATGCAACAAATTTCACACAAATAATTTTTTGAGAAAAAATCATGAAAGTTAATTAAATTCTTTTTGAATAAAATGTAAGTGTTTTTTTTCTATTCGCTAGCTCTGTAAAAGAAGAGTTCAGTTCGTGCAAGTTTACTCGAAAGACAGTGCAAAGATTAGGCCTTCGTTCTTTTAATATTAAAGTTTAAGCCATAGTTCGAGGGGGAGAATGAATGAAAGGTAATTGAATTGGGAGTAACTTTTTTTTTCAACGAAATGCAAGTGTTTGTCATTCTGGTCGTCTAAGGGTAATAATTGATAACCCATCAACGCAACATCAATACAATAGTACCAAGAACTAGAACAAGGGCGGAGCAAAGTTGAGGAAACTCTAGTCTCAAACGAAAAAGAAATGTTCGTCCTGCAATTTCTCGGAACTTTATAAAATTTTTCAGAATTGAAGATTCTTCATGGTGATTTGTACCATCTGATTTAGCTTTATTGAGATTAATTTGAAGTGCGCAGTAGGGCGTATCGAAAAAAAAAGTTTATTACTCGAAGGTCTAGTAGCAATGAAAACTTTCTTTTAGAAGTCAAAAACACTTTCCTAAAATTCTATTTAAAAACATTTCTTCTGTCTCGGCATCGCAGATATAACTAGACTAGCTGTGAATTCGATCACGAGTGCGTTCACTTCGTTTTTATTTATAATTGCATGGTGCTTCTTTCATGAAAACATTGCTTCCTGGTAGCAAATGCACCAGCTTCCTTATAGCGGAAGCATTATTATATTTGTATACGTTACTATAGCTAAAAACAATTTGAAATAAATATTCATCATTATTGTTTTTTTCGACCATTCTAAAAAAAACGGAAAACTTCATATTTATGAATTTAAAATATTATTTGTAAACATTTAAAAATATAAGCTTACTAAAAATACACAAAATTCACAAATTATCGTACTGGAATTCCTAATATTATAAATAACCATAGCTTCCTCACATATCAATAAAATTCAATAATATTATGGGTTAATCGATTCGTCTCAATCAAGGAATCTTTTATGTTCTTGCATCGACTTCGAATTAGGTTAATTAATTATTAAATTGAATTAAATTAATTTTTTCTTGTCATTAAATTTACAATTCAATTTTAATTTACAAAATTAATGTTTTACTTGAACTATATAACTTTTGTTCAATTTATTAATCATTATTACAATTATATATATATATGTATATATATATATATATATATATAATATCATGTTTATTATTTAGTATATTGTATTCTTATTGATTAATAACTCTAATATGTTTAGGAATGATAATATTAAGTTTAATATCAATAATTTATTTGCATATATTATTTTTGAATATTGAATATTTATGTTTTTTTATTGATTATTATTTATGAGGGAGTTCTAGGGTTAAGATTATTAATTTTATATATTCGATCTAAAGGAATGGATAAATCAAAATCAATTATATGGGTTGATTTATAACCAATCTGTTTAGATTATTCTATTTCTTAAAAAGAAAAAGGTGATAATCCAGACCAATAATACATTTCTGAAGAATTGCTAATTCAATCAATTTTCTTAAAATATACTCAAGTAGAATAGATATCTTTTAGTAAATTGAGTTAATCGCTGAAACCTTAATTAAAAGAAATCTTAATTATTCATAGGCAACCCTGCAGCTTGAAACCAATCTTTGCTTAATGTCTCTCTTTTGAAATTTCCTAAAGGTCGAATAAAATCTATTCTCTAATGAAAATTTTTTGTGTATTGAAAGATAACACCCAAAAAGTTGACAATTCAAAAATAGACTTTGAGACTACCCGTCTTTCCGGCTCATTAGAGACAAGTGTACAATAAATGTACACAACAGAAAGACAAAAGAGGGAGAAAAAAGAAAGAGTCAACCAAAAGCATCCTCACTCTCTTTCATTTCTTCGTCTTTTTTATACTACTATGGACCTAACATGTTTCGAAGCCAATTTAGACTTCCTCATCAGGGATAATTTATAGGAAAACAACAGGTACAGAGATGAAAAATTATTCGATCAGAGAATCATTATTACCTGAAAAAAGAAAAGGATAATTGATAGTAAATTTTTGTCTTGGTACATATTTCATTCATTCATTGAAATTGATTTTAGCATAGGCGAGCATTCTGAATAAAAACCAAAGTCAAAATCATTACGTTATTAAATTAAAAATTGATTTACACATATCTTTAGAATTATAAACACAAAACTAGAGTTACTGGATAGTATTCATTACATTATCCAAAATTAAAATCATAAACATGTGTAAGTCTTTGTTTCGTAAGGACCGAATACCGTCTTGCAAATTCAATGAAAATTATTATTTTTATGTTCATTTTTTCTTGTTCTGAGTAGAAACATCATTTTGTAAAATTAGATGAAGCAAATATGAGAAACTTATCTTCGAAACTTCAGGAAATTTTAATCCAGTCACAAAACACAACCACTTTTGAAAAACAATTCACATTTGATTGAAAATTGTCAAAAAATTCTGTTGGATACAGAAACACAAAATTTTTATTTTTCAAATATTTTTAATATGAAAATCAGTATCTAAGAAAAATCTCTGCAATTATTATTATTTTTTTTATATTTTAAGGAGGAGAACAGAAATCTAAACTTGAGTTGTTCACTCTTGGGAAGCGCACGGTATACTTACTATACAGAGAAAAAGCAGATACTGACATATTTTTCGAAATACATTTGAGAGTGATAAAAAACGAAATTAATGAGTTCGACCCTTCGTTTGGGCAAGAGAATATCAATCGTCTAGACCCAAACACTTGTAAAAACACTGCCGGGAAAATTGTCAAAAGATTTAATGGAATTTATTCTGGAAATTTTTAGCCCTTCAAAATCCAAATTTAGAAAATAGTCCAATATGTAACATTAAGAATTTTGAAAGAGGAAATTTTATTATTATAACTCTGATTCTATGTACATTCTTATGGCAATATTCATGAGTACCAAGATGATATTTTAATCCTATTAACATAATATTTGATAGACTGAAGTATAAAGTATATTGATGAATTTTTCATGGAAATTATTCAGATCGTTGTAGCCTTTGAAAACCAAGATCTATAGAAAATCTAGTTATTTTAATTTCAATTTTCATTTTATTACTGATCAGAATGTTAACCTGGTACTCATCAAAATATAAAGTTGCCAATAGGTTTTTACGTACATTCAGTGAAAAGAAACGTTACCCTCGTTATCCACAAAAAAAGGTTTTCTGGGAAAGATGCCATATTAGCAATATGTGCATATCTTATCACGTACCATTGTGTACTGTATTTTGACTAACACTTATTTTCCAAATTTTATAATTTTTTAATTTTCCAGATGCTTATGTGTTTTTTGTATCTATTTTAGATTATTTTACATTTACTCTATTTGACTTTATTGAACATTTTGTAAATATAATCATAATGTTATTTTGGTACTTATAAAAATTAAATAATTTTTCAGAACTGGATTTTCTATATGTAAATCTTGGTTTTATAAGGCTAGAACAATCTGAATAATTTCCATGAAATATTCATCAATATACTCTATATTTCATTTCATCAAATATTCTGTTACCAGAATTAGAATATCGTCATGTTACTTATTAATATTGCTATAAGAATGTACACAGAATTCCAGTTATAATAATTAAATTTCCTTTTTCAAAATTCCTAATGTTACATATTGGAGTATTTTCTAAATCTTGATTTTGGAGGGCTCAAAATTTTCAGAGTAAATTCCATTAAGTCTTTTGACAATTTACCCAACGGTGTTTTTACAAGTGTTTGGGTTTAGACGATTGATACTCTCTTGCCCAAACGAAGGGTCAAACTCATAAATTTCGTTTTCTATTACTCTCAAATGTGTTTTGAAAAATATATCAGTATCTGTTTTTTCTCTGTATAGTTAGTATACCCTGCGCTTTTGAAGAGTGAACAACTTAAATTTAGATTTTCATTTTCCTCCTTCAGAAATGAAAAGTGAATGAATAATAATTGCAAAGATTTTTCTTAGGTACTAAATTGCATATTAAAAATATCTGAAAAATGAAAATTTCGTGTTTCTTCATCTAACAGAATTTTTTGACAATTTTCCATCAGATGTGAATTGTTTTTTGAAAGTGGTTGTGTTTTGGGACTGGATTAAAATTTCCTGAAGCTTCGAAGATAAGTTTCTCATATTTGTCTTCTTTCAATTTTACAAAATAATGTTCCTACTCAGAACAAGAAAAGATGAACATAAAAATACTTTTATTTGAATTTGCAAGACGGTATTCGGTAATAACTTGTAATAACTTTGACTTTTCTTTTTATTCAGAATGTTCGCGCATGCTAAAATTAATTTAAATCAATGAATGAAATATGTACCAAGACAACAATTTGCTATCAATTATCCTTTTTTTCAGGTAATAATGATTCTCCAATCGAATAATTTTTCATCTCTGTACCTTTTGTTTTCCTAGAAATTATCACTGATGAGGAAGTCTAAATTGGCTTCGAAACATGTTGGATCCCCAGTAGTATAAAAAAGACGGAAAAAAGGAAGAGTTTGAGGATGGTTTTGGTTGCCTCTTCTTTTTTTCTCCCTCTTTCTTCCTTCTCTTATGTACATTTATTGTACACCTGTCTCTAATGAGCCGGAAAGGCGGGTAGTTTCAAAGTCTATTTTTGAATTGGGAACTTGTTGGGTGTTCACTTTTAGTACACAATAAAATTAATTATTTTAATTTTATGATAATTATTAAAATAATTCTAATATTGTGATTAACTCATTTTCATTTCATTAATTTTAATTTATAATAATGTTCTATTTTATTCATTTAAAATCATTTATATAATATTTCTAGATTATTTTTCATGAAAATTCAATTTTATTAACAGTTACAATTATAAGGTTTATAATAATAATATCTTTAATAAAGATAAATTTTGTAAAATTATATATTTTTGATACAATTTTGATATTAGTTATATTAATTTTATCTTTTAGATCAATTAAAAATTAGTTTTTCTGATATCAGAACAATTCCTAAATTATTTTCAATTATTGGTTGAAGTAGTCAGTTTGAACGAATTAAAGCGCGAATTTATTTGTAATTATATGCGTACTTTATTTGCTTCTTTACCAATAATAATTATTTTATTAAAAATTTATTATAAACTTAATATTTTAAATATAATTGTATTACGTAATATAAATTGAATTAATAATACGTATATATTGTAACCTTTGGGTTGCATATAAAAGCGTGCTGTTAGGCAATTTGCGAACGTATATAAAAAAGGCTCGCTAGATTGCCGAACAGCAGGGAGAAACGGGTCGCGTAGTCACATGAGTCCCTCACTCGTCCCGTATAAAGGAAGAGTGGGGCACGACGCATCCACGAAATCGAGAGGGTAACAGTCGCTCGAGAAGAG